>CM076582.1:124155660-124399476 GCA_034641835.2 Pinus albicaulis | reverse complement strand
AAAAGTCTCCAGCTCTCCTTCTCCTCCTCTCTCAATCTACTCATGAAAGAATGAATGACCTTTTCATCATTTTCCTCCTTTAACCTAACCCTAAGTGACTTTTGGGGAATCCCTAAATCCAATGGCTGAAATAGATTGAGATCTAGGGCTAAGATTAAATGCTTATTTAAATCTCACTTTCTATTTTTTAATTCACCCCACTTTAATAAAAACCCACTTAGTCATTTGTTTCCAAAGTCACTTTTCCTTTCTAATTTTACATTGACTTTATGAAAGTCACTTTAAAATTAGACTTTAGTAACTTTATCACTTAAAGTCACTTTTAAATTAGATTTGACTTTATAACTTTATAAAGTCACTTTAGGAGATTAGACTTTAGTAACTTTATCACTTAAAGTCACTTTTAAATTAGATTTGACTTTATAAAAATTATAAAGTCACTTTAGGAGAAAAATCAAATTCTTTTGGACACTTTTCCCTAGGCCAAAGATCAAAGCCTTAGGGAACCACCTGTCCTCCGGTACCAAATTTCAACACTCCCTCTTACCGAGGAAGGTGTTCCTCACCACACCCATCTTGTATCTGAAGTAGACATGCTTGCCCCGTGGTAAGGCTTTGGTAAGAATATCTGCAACCTGCTCATCAGTGGGAATATACTCAAGCTTCACAGCTCCCTTCTGAACATAGTCTTTGATGAAATGATATTTGATCCCGATATGCTTTGACCTGTCATGAAATACTGGATTCTTCGTGAGTTTAATGCAACTCTGATTATCACAGTAAATCACTGAAGGTCTCAACGGCTGACCAAATAAGCCGAACAACATCTTGCGAAGCCAGATGGCCTCACAACTAGCTAGACTGGCTGCCATATACTCTGCTTCCGCTGAACTCAATGCTCATTGCGCCAGGCGAACCATGACACCAGCTGCAGGAACCCGACCCAAAACGACACCTGAAGTGCTCTTCACATCGAAGCACAACACCGCGATCGGAGGTCGATGTAACACCTTGATCTCCTCCATCCCCACACGCGTAGTCCGGACCATAATCCACTTGTCCCTGCCCGTGCGCAAAATGTGTTTTGTGGCCACCCGGTGAACCTTCCTAGGCTCACACATCGGCCCGACTCATCGTGTTGGTACGCAAAGCAATATCGCTCGTGTTGACCAAATACATCGAGGAACCAATCAGCTGTCTGTACAATGTGGGATCCACCAACTCGGAATCCGAAGCATGAAGCTTCTTCCAGTTGGTGATCATCGGTGTCGACATGGGTTTACAATCCTCCATGTGGAATCTGCCAAGGATATCCACAATATACTTCCCCTGCCCCAGGAAGAAATACCCCTCCTCCTGCCACACCTCCAAACCCAAAAAGTAATGCATCAAGCCGATGTCCTTCATCTCAAACTCCGCCGCAAGATCTCTCTTGCAGTGCTCTATGAGTCTCTCTGCACCTGTAATGACTAAGTCATCCACATACAACACCAGAATGAGAAGCTCCTCACCTATCACAATATAGTAAAGGTTCGGATCTGCCTCACTCTTTGTGAAACCCATCTTCTGCAAGTAAGTATCTATCCTGGAGTACCAAGCTCTGGGAGCTTGCTTCAGGCCATAAAGGGCCTTCTTCAGTCTGCACACATAGGACTCCTTCCCATGCACCTCAAAGCCCTGTGGCTGCTCAATGTACACCTCCTCCTGTATGAAGCCATTGAGAAATGCGGTCTTCACATCCATCTGGTGGATCTTCCAACCCATCTCTGCTGCTATCGATATAATGGAGCGGATCGAAGTATGTCGAGCCACGGGAGCGAAGGTCTCCTCATAATCAACTCCCTCTACCTGGGAGAACCCTCTAGCCACAAACCTCGCTTTGAATTTCTCAATGCTGCCATCTGCAGCATGCTTTACCTTGTAAAGCCATTTGGAAGTAACCACGGATTTGCCCTCAGGCCTAGGCACCACCTCCCAAACATCATTCTTCATGATAGAAGAAACTCCTCCTGCATGGCCTCTCTCCAGACCTGCTGGCTAGCTACCTCCTCATAGCTAGAAGGCTCAGAGTCAAGGATGCTGGTAGCCATTGCCATATAGCTACAAAACCTCTCAGGTGGTCTGCTCTCTCTGACCGGCCTCTTAGGCTCAACAACAGATGTGGCATCTCTCAGGGTGTCCCGAAGCCACCTGGGCTTCCTCTTCCCTGAGCATAATTCTCCCATTGGAGAATGAAACTCCTCCTCATCATCATCATCAAGAGCCTGAACTCCTGACTGTCTGTCTGCTGTCCTCCTGCCTGCACCTGAACCTGTAGAAGCTGAGGTACCATGTGAACTGTCCGCCCGGTGGGCTCCTAGTGAGCTGCTGCGCAGCAGGTACACTCTGTGCGCGACACCACCTCGACTGCGCGGGCCCCGCTGCTCCCGGCGGACGACATCGTCATGGATGCCCTCACGACCCCTCCCGATCCACCCGCCCCCCTGGATCACGCGGGCGCGCTCTGGCCCTAACTGCTGAGGTACGGGCGATCCGGGATACTCTAACTCTCGTGACCTCCTAAAGACCCTGTCCTCCTCGAACTTCACATCCCGCCTGACAACAACTTTCCTCTGTGCAGGAATGTAAATCCGAAAGGCCTTGGAGGTCTCACTGTAGCCCACAAAGATACCCTTCTCTGCGGTGGGCTCTAGTTTGGTCCTCTTCTCCTTGGGTATGTAGGAGTATGTCATGCACCCAAAGATACGTAGATGACCCATATCAGGCTTCTTCCCAGAAAAAGCCTCCTCCGGAGTCATGTGCCCCAAGGCACGATGCGGACTACGGTACTGTGAGTAGCGAGGTTGTGTTGAGGCCTCTTGTCCCCTGAAAACAATGGCAAACACGGTCTTCAACATGGCTTTGGCCGGCCCCTCGGAAGTGGATGCGAGCTGCTTCCTCTCTTGTTCCCAGATTACTGTGGCCGGGGAGTTCCCCCGCGAACGATGAGCTCCTCCTAATACTGCCCTCACGCCTGACGGGTCAACAAACTCTCCAAGGGTGTGCTCTCCCCCATTGTCGACCTCGGGGGACTTGATCTTGAGCTTTGTACGTGTCTCCTGAGAAACTGCGAACTCCAATGGGATTAAAAGAGACCTCACTCTTGGTCTTCGAGAAATAAATCCAGGTCCTCCTGGAGTGATCATCAATGAATAACACATAGTACTCATATCCACTCAAGGAAACATGAGACATCCGACCGCTCACATCGGAATGAATCAAATCAAGTATCCCGGTCGCTCTGCTGTCACTGCTGGGAAAAGGGGATTTGGCAAACTTGCCCATCGCACATCCTCTGCAAGTATCAAAGTGATCAGTACTGAAATCTGGCACACCTGTAGTGATCTCCCGCAAAGTCCTCAAGGCTCCATGATACATGTGCCCCATCTTGCGGTGCCAAATCTCACACAACTCAGAACTGCTAGCTCTGCTGTCGGTACTACTGCTCAATGCCAAAAGGGACTGAAATGCAAACTTGTACACCTTTGCATGGCGTACACCTATCACTCTAGCTGAATCAGCTGGAGCGCCCCTGGGATACATCAGCACCTGTCCACCCCTGAACAATATCTCATATCCTCTGTCCTCCAAAGCTGAGACGGATATGAGGTTCTTCCTCATCCCTGGCACATAAAGAACATCTGACACCTTCAAGGGAGGTTTAGACTCCCTCTGAAATGTCAGTGTTCCCACACTGACTGCTCTAACAACTCTGTCATCACCGAGTACTACCTCTATATCAGTGCCACTCTCTGAAAGCTCTAAGAAGTACTCACGGACTCCTGTCATATGACGTGAAGCCCCACTGTCCACATACCAAATACCCGAAGATGATCCGCTAGTCGAGGGAAATGCATGCTCCCTCTGAAACTCTGTGGCAGGTAATCCTGCACTAGAGGACTCACACGCAATGAACCCAAACTCCCAGTCAAAGTGATCTGCAAAGTCCTCAACCTCTGCTGATGCTGCCATGCTCTGGTTCTTCCCCTTCTTCTTCTTCTTCTCTAGACACACAACTGCATAGTGCCCCATCTTCTGACAATTCCAACACTTCACCTTGGAATAGTCCTTCTGTGTGTTACCCTGTTTACCTTTACCTTTGCCTTTGCCCCCACCATTGCTTGTGGAAGCCTGCTTCTTGCCTTTGCCTTTCTTGCCTCCTGCCAACAGTGCTACATCCTCATCATGCTCATCTGGCTTGGCTGCCCCAAGCTGACCTTTCCTGATCTCTGTCTGAATGCAATCATCCCAAAATCTCTCCCATGTGGGAAGGGTCTCACGTGCACAAACCCCATCAGCAAAGTTCATCCATGAACTGGGGAGGCCATTCACTGCTATCCGCACCAACTCAGTGGGTGGAATGACCTCTCCAATTGCTGCCAACTCATCTCTCACATTAGTAATCTTTGTGAGATATCCCGCTGCACTATCAGTCTTACCCATCTTAATGGTCTTCAGCTTCTCCTTCAGGACCATTTTCCGATTCTCATTGGTACTCTGGTAGAGATTGGACAATGCTGTCCACATCTCATGAGCATTTCTCTTTCCTCTCACATGAGGAATGCAATGGTCTTTGATTCCGTCTAGAATCAGTCTCTTACCCTTGTTGTTCTTCCTATTATATGCTGCCAACTGAGTAGCATTAGTAGGCACATTAACAGGCTGCTGTGTGGTATGAACCATGATATCCCAGACTTCTGCCTCCTCAAAGATACTCTACATTCTCTCCTTCCAAACACTGAAATTGGTATGCCCATCCAACCTATCCTCCACCCTCAATCCCAATGACATCCTGCTGTCCTAAAACTGAAAAATAGCACTGTTGTAGTAAAGATAAAAATTATGTTTGTGAAAAAATCAGCTTGCTGGAATTTTCTGAGTGAAAAATCAGCAGGCTGTATTTTTCTCCTTGCTGTCCCAAACTGCACTTTCAGCACTCAAGCTCCGATACCATGTAGAAATTTCCTCTTTCCCACTCCGGTTTTCAGTTTCACCTTATTTCTCCAAATAGTTAAATGCCCTTTCCCATATCCTTACATTCAACAAACTGGAAAATAAATTTTTGCTGAAAACACAAATTCTGGAAAATTTACAGAATGCTGGAAAATGCAGAAATAAAAATCAGCAAGCTTAAAACAGTGATTCACACATTTTAACACAGATATTTTTAAGGTGACCCTGGAAAAACCCCCTACAACTCTTGGGGAAAACCAGTTTGAAAGCTCCTTCTTATTTCTGGAAAATGCTTTTACATAGAGGTGAAATATACAGGAAAAATTCCAGCAAATTAATTACAGACTTATCTGGTTTTCCGTGCTTGCCTCCGCCTTGGAAAACGTGCCAGAACAGCAAAATACTCAAAACAGAAATTTATTACAGCAAACTGTCTTTCTCGAAAATTGTGCTGGCTGCCTTGAAAAACGTGCCCAGCAACCTTGGAAATCAAGCCCTTTGTTGCTGTACTTTTCCTCAAAAATCATGCTGCCTTTCTCCTCGAAAAACGTGCCACAAAACAGTTATACGGACTGCTGTACAAACTGTTGTCTCGGTTTTCGTGCTACTGTACGGCCTTGCTACCTCGATATTCGTGCAGCCTCTTGCTGCCTTGAAAACCGTGCCCTCCTTGCTGCTGTACGGATTTGCTGAGTTTGCCTCTCCTTCACCTTCTCAAGCTCTCTTCAGAAAAAAAGTCTTCAGCTCTCCTTCTCCTCCTCTCTCAATCTGCTCATGAAAGAATGAATGACCTTTTCCCTCCTTTTCCTCCTTTAACCTAACCCTAAGTGACTTTTGAGGAATCCCTAAATCCAATGGCTGAAATAGATTGAGATCTAGGGCTGAGATTAAATGCTCATTTAAATCTCACTTTCTATTTTTTAATTCACCCCACTTTAATAAAGACCCACTTAGTCATTTATTTCCAAAGTCACTTTTCACTTTCTAATTTTACATTGACTTTATTAAAGTCACTTTAAAATTAGACTTTAGTAACTTTATCACTTAAAGTCACTTTTAAATTAGATTTGACTTTATAACTTTTTAAAGTCACTTTTAAATTAGATTTGACTTTATAAAAATTATAAAGTCACTTTAGGAGAAAAATTAAATTCTTTTGGACACTTTTCCCTAGGCCAAAGATCAAAGCCTTAGGGAACCACCTGTCCTCCGATAACCAAATTTCAACAAGTGTGGCCTGTTATAACAACACATAGGGCTTCTTCCAACCATTCTTTGACTTTCAGTTATGTATCTCCAGGTTTGTGTTCCATGGATATTTGACGGGTAACTTTTGAGGGGGAACTATTACTATTTGTTGTTAAAAAATTATTTGATGTTATTCTTTTTCACAGGGTCCTTTACACTATGTGCACCCCACCCAGATTCTGTCCCTTTTCCCCCCATAATGAATATTGCATAACTTTGATGATGAAACAGAAGACTTGCTCATTTGCAGGGGAAGGTTGCTTCCATGCAGGACACCATTAACAAAACTGATAAACCACTTTCTCTATTGCAGAATTCTCATACTCACCTTTATAATGAAGTTGTTTCTCTACAACATATTAATGATAGCCAACATGGTACTATTACTTAGCTGTAAAATCTTTAATAAAGGTCTCAAGGAGCAAATTGGTTCACTGATAAAAATCAATGTCCAACTTCAAGATAAGATCCATTTATCCATGATTCTATTCAAAATGATAATGTCCATCTCTTTGATTAGTATCATGTCTTGAAGCAAGAGTACTTCCCCAGTTAGGCAAAAATGACAAATCCATTCAAACTCTAAGCAACCTCAGACGACACCATGTAAAAGCAAGTAAATTAAGTACTAAAGGTAATTTGTAGGATTGCATTAGTAAATTACAAACTTTTGTTTTGACTACTATATGAAGTATGATGAACTAGTTGAGAGTTCGACATTTCAAATAAATGAGATATAAGAATTGAATATCAATGCTTGTTCAAGAACTCTTGAATGAATTACAGAGAAGGACGAATTGCTCGACTCTTTGCAAGAGGATGTCCAGTGATTCTTACGAAAACTCCTTGCTTATGTTAATGCATCTCCTCCTGTATTTGTGCCTAATCATAAACATTCTTCTATGGGGATTGATGATTTTGAAGTACGGATGAAAGAAGATCTTGATAATTTTCAACAGAATTTTCCAACCTCTTTTGATGCCACTTCCTCTAATGCATTGCTGGCTACTAATGGACTGTCATTCCTTGATTGAGAAGCATACTAAAGACATTGATTCCAGAGTACTTCGCCAAATGGATTATTCCAATGTTGGACTTGGTATATCTCTCCTATTAAGTGTGAGATGAGACCAATCAGAGAAGGCCTTCGATATTTTGTGACTTCATTGCTATATGCAAGTCCCCTTGATCCATGTGCAATTGTTTTCGGATCCTACATGTTTTGCTACTATTGTTTTATAGGAACTAGATCCTGCACCATCTACTGATTTATGTAGCGATGATATCTTGGAGATTGAATGTCACTTCAGATGATTCTTCTACTGTTGATATTCAAGAACCACATCCTACATTTTCTGATCAATTGATACTCAATTTTCCACAATCCACATCTCAACCATATAGGTCTCATAATCATTGTGACCAAAGGAATTTTCGCTCTCCATCTAGGTGCTGAAATTCCTATTGGTAAGCTAGAAGTTCTTAGAGTCACAAATCTTTAGTAAGGAGGTATAAAAGGCAAAATATTGGATCGATGCCTACTACTAGGAGTTATTGTGGTTTGATTGATGATTGGCCTCGACAGCGTTTAAGCACTTATTTGCGGACTTCATATCAATTTGTCTCATTGATTGTATAGTCGTATATCCCTCGCTGATCTCTTTGATTGATTGACCATCGTAGCAGTTTCTTGTTTGACAACCTTGATGGTGCCTTTATTTGTTGCTTCTTGGCACCTGTGCTTTTTATGATGGAGGACTATCTTGTTGCATGTGTTGTTTGAAGCACTTGTTCAGCATATTAACTATCAGCTAACAGCAAACCATGATTAGGCTCTTGGTCTCCTTATTGGCCATCAAGAGAGCATGGTCCAATTATTGGTTTGCATATCGATCATCAAAGCATGGTTAAGTTCTTGGCTTACTTACTGTTGAGAAATCTAGGGGAAGCTATATTAGGTGATTTCTCTTACTTTGATACCTACTTGTGATATCGTTTTACTTATCTTGATTAGCTTCTTCTTCGACTTGATTATTATTGTGTTTTCTTCATCAAACAACTACCAAACCATAAAGAATGATAAGACAAAGGGCACAAGATATAGGCGGTCAGCCAGGGCCAAGAACTCTCCAACTAAGAGGAAAACCCACAAGAATTCTTCTCTTCTTATAGAACTTCAATTGACAAATTCCAAGACCTATGACCCTTGACCAAGACTCCTCCAAGACTAGGTCAACCTTCCTTCTTGATTTAAACAGCTTCCAACAACAAATTTTGACCTTCCAGCAACTTCGACCCCCAACAACGATTTCTGCAACTTCGACTTAGTAGATTCACAGCTTCGACCTTGATGCAGATTCACAGCTTCGACCTTGATGCAAATTCACAGCTTCAACCTTGCAACTTCACTGCTTTGACCTAAAATTAGCTTCACAGCTTCTACGTAGCTTCAGAATTTCGTCTTGCCCAGTAACTGTAGAAACCCTAACAAAAGAGAGACAGAGAAAGAGAGAGACCCAAAACTTCGATCTTGTTTTCTTCTTCTTCTTCGTCCTTTTCCAGCTTCTATCTTGAGGAGATCGAACTTGCTTGAGTGTGTGTCAAAATGAGGTCGATTTCGTTACAAATTGCTATCTTTAGGCCGACTTGTCCCTTCATGTAGGCCGACTTGATCTTTGTGCCATGACGGGGTCTTAGAGGGTCTTTTGACTCTATTTTGACTCAAATAAATTTTCTTTACAATATGTAACATGCCCAAATGGGTCTTCAATACGTGATAATGACTCAATTGACTTTATGACAAACCTAGAAACACTCAATGGGTGCTTGACCTAAAAATAAATTTCCCTTGAGCATATGTCTCATGAATAAAAATAATAAATTTATTTTTCTCTTTTCATTAAATACATAAAATCATGATTACATATGCCATTATGAAGACCGAACCTAGTTAGACATTTCAACACTCCCTATTAAATAGGGAGGTATTCATAATCCATACAAGGTAACTGGACATTCTCAATCTGAATAATTCCCATAAGAAGAGTAGGATTGGTAACCCATTTGTATAGCATCATACCAACCAGCATTGTCACATAGCAAGGCCTTGACTAACAGCTCTATCTCTCCACAAGATCAGAGCACAATGTTGGCGAGACCAATGACTGGCAAACACCATCATTATTGTCTCTCAAGGCACATACCCCAGCCGAGTGTTCATAGGGTATGTCCTCCCAGGACTATTCTTATCTTGGATTCTCAGTCCTCAAAGAATATCGTTCCTCTACAACTACTCTTATCTTGGATGCCCTACCTCATCCTCAGAGTATCGGATGCCAGATGCTTACCCAATCCTCCATTCTTTCTTCACAATATGAAGACAAGAATTATGTGTCTTATCTCTCCTCATGGCCTTCACTAAGACTTACGGTTGTTAGTCCTGGTCTAGTGCATGACACATGAAGTAGAAAACCATATATGTCACTCCCTCTTAATCAAGGAGGACCAACCCATTCCTATAAAAGGACTGTACCCAAGCTCCCTCTTATCCAGTGACTTGTCCACGCTCCCTCTTAACCAGGGACTTGCTTTCAGCAGCTTTCTACTCTAGGTGGGGATCATGGGACTTTCAGTTGCTTGTGGGGCTCCTTTTTTCAATGTCACCGAGTTCATCTTCAACATTATGGAGCCTTCATCTTTTGGGACTTCTTCGTAGGGCATCAGCCATCCATTACTTTCCTTCATCAACTATGTCAATCAGGTCATCCTTTTCTTCATCAAAAAGTGATCTTCTAATCCACATTTGCCTTTTCTTCATATAGCTACCTCTAACAAGTCATGTTTCCTTTAGGATTTTTCATCCAACCACATGAGTGCTAGTTGTAGGTGACATCTACAACCCTTTTTTGGTAGCCTTGTATCAACATATCCAAATATTGTTCAAAAATCAAAAATGAACATTAAATCAAAAATTACCTTTTATGATGGCCCTTCATCATGACATTTGCTTGTTGCAACATCAACATCCTACATACATATTGACACATCTCCAAGATATTCAATGTCAAGGGTCTTCTTCTTTTCCAGAATTCATCAAAGTCCTCATACCCTTTCCATGGAGATGTCATGGTCAATTCTTCTAGTCATCGGATGTTGATTTCCTTTTCTATGAGATCATGGTTGTGTCTTTCACAATCTCTTCTTTCTTTCTTCACATATTGCTCCCCGAGAACTTCCATCGAGAGTTCCTTCATTGTTGTCAACCACCTCATATTCCATATGAGGACATATTATGTTGATTTCATCTTTTCAATATGTGAATCATGCCTTCATGCATCTTTTCAAAGGAAGAGATCCCTTTCATTTGATCATACTCGTGAGGCAGAGTATTCACCCAAGCTATTTGCAACTATATGATGACATGCCTTAATCTATTTAACATATGAATACATACCTCTTTTCTCCTTTTGGTCATCTAGACTTCCTTTGGCAACTTCCTTTCCTTGATTGAGAGTAATTCAACTATCTTGACATGTTACATTTCTTTGTTATCATGCCATCGTTCTTCCACACAATGAATCCCATACAAGGTGGAATTTTCAACAAGACACTTGCTTCTTCCAAGAGAGGTGAACCTTCTAATGAAGATTCCAATGGAGGATCTTGATTATCCCCATGGTTGCTTGGGAGCGGGAGCGCCATTTTCAAAAGCTCCCGGTCTAGAGTGTTTCGGGGAGCATTTTTTTTAAATATATATATTTTTTTATATTTTTTATATTTTGATGCATATATGTCAACAAAAGCATGTAGAATGATGAATTAGACATAAAAAACATAAAAACATAGATTGAATCATATAACATCAATCATCTAGAAGTTATAATCTTCATCAACCACGCCCACAAGTTGGAAACATACAACATATTGACTCTTGAGTCTCACGAATCATCAATCTGAAGATTTGAGGCTTTCAAAATTCAATATATAACATTTATCATCATTGATATATAACATTTATCATCATTGATATATATCATAATTTATTTATCATCATTGATTCATTGATTTCAAAATTCAATATATAACATTTATCATCATTGATATATATCATTTATCATCATTGATTCATTGATTTCAAAATTTAATATATAACATTTATCGTCATTGATATATAACATTTATCATCATTGATTCATTGATCACCATGTAACTTTCATTGAGCATCATATTCATAATTCATAATGACTTATAAGCTTATAAATGCCAACTTCAAAGTTTCACCTTTCAAATTCAAACTTCAAACTTAAATTGTCATTAAAAATGAAAGAGTCAAGTTTCAACTGTTCAAGAGTTATAAAAGATGAAAACTACTAGAAAATAGAAAAGACTAGTAAACAACAAATCTATTTTATCTATTGGCTGGCCCCTCGCCACGCCCACGAGAAATGTCTAATTTGTGAGAACCACGAGGCAATGGTGGTCTTCTAGTACTCTCAGGAGTACCACGTCCACGACCATGACTAGAAGGCGAAGGACAACGTGAGGATGTAGGTGGAGGCTGAATCTGCAAAGGAACAATAGTTGGATATCGAGCACTGGCACTAGCACCTACACTGCTACTGGATGGTGGGACTAGCCCTATGTGTGGCGGTGTTGATGCTTCATCATCATCCCTCAAAATTTTTGCTTCCAATTCTTCCATATGTACAGTGTCGTCCTCCAAATTATCATCCTCTAGGTTGTCGTCCCAGACTTTATATGATTGATCCTCATATGCCCGATCACAGTAATGACTCAACAACCTCAAGTTGTAATGCACATAAACCAAGCTTTCAGCTCGGTTTTCATTCAGCCTGTTTCTTCTCACATTATGTATGAAGCTGTAGGTGCTCCAACACCTCTCTGCAAAAGAAGTATTCACAACTTGTGAGAGAACTTTTTTTGCCAACTTTGGCAAAAGTCCCATGCCACCATATGCTTCCCACCATGTGAGAGCATCAAATTTGTCTTTGTCTTCCATTGCATGTTAAGAACCAAAGTTACCAATGCAACTGAAGTATCTGCCTAATTCAGGGCGCAATCTAGCACACTCCTCCCTATCGGGGACCAACTTGTCTAATGCCTTCATGTACCCCTCTTGTACCTCTGGATCTGTGTGAGGTTTGATCCTAACCCCACCTCCAGGTGCAGGGTGGCCCAACCAAGATGGAGAGTAGTATTTTGGCATTAGGATATATGCCAAGGCATGTAGTGGAACATTGAGTTTATTCCACCGTGCACACACACAATCGTGAATCATTGCATACAAGTTGGGATCATTATCCTTAAAAACATCTTTTCTTTGGCCCTACATGCTATCCATCTGCTCATAAACCTCCCCAATCACTGGTTTATCTGTATCTGAAAAACGAATCATGTGATAAATGGGCTTGGTGAAGTTCAAAATTTCCCTCACACGTGCCCAAAACAAAGGGTCAAGGGCGGTCTCCTCCACATGTTCAAAACCTTGCCTATCAACTATTGTCGTTGCCCTGTCCTTTAATACCTGCCAATGTGGGTTTGATACCATTGCAACCAATGACTCTCTTACCTTCGAAAAGCACCTGAAGGTGAGGTAATAGCTAGCAAATCTAGTCTTTGCTATCTTCAACAACTCCAATTTGGAGTGAGTACGGAAAAGCCCATGGGTATTGCTATGATTTGTAATAAATCTTATCATTTTTTTACCTCTCTTGTACAAATCACCAAGCCATTTGAATTGAGGTTGTTTGTTTTTAATGATATCATGTATCAAAAGGTTCATTGTGTGAACCAAACACCCAGACCAAAATATGTTGGGGTATTTATCCTCAATAATTGCTCCTGCTGCCTTACAGTTAGCAGCATTATCAGTGATGACTTGGATGACATTGTATGGCCCAGTATTTTCAATTATTTCAAGTAATGGTTCTACAATGTTAATGCCGGTCTTGAATTTGTCTGAATAATCATATGCTGAAAGGAATATTGCACCACTAACCGACACAGCCAGAACACTTATCAATGGCTTTCCTTTTACATTGGTCCATCCATCAGATACAATGGACACCCCATGCTCATTCCAAGAATTTGTCATTCTAGCCAAAGAATTGTTTATTTTAGCTCTTTCATGATCAAGTCCCACGGTTCTGGCCTTGTCATACCCAGGGCTCCTGTATCCATTAGGGGCATCATTAATGGTAGAAACCATTTCATGCTAATAAGGTGAGCGAAGAACATTGAATGGCACCCCACATGCATATAGAAACCGGATAATTTTTGAATCCGCATCATTCCTACACCCTTCGTCAAGGAAATCGGATATGGTTCTATGCCTTAAGGAGATGTTTGGTCCAGGTGTGCCTCCATATCCACTTCCATGGGTGGAAGTTGATGGACTTCTTTGTCCATGATGTGATGGACCTGATGGTGTATAAGAATCAACGAAACCCCTAGATCTTTTAGATCTCTGTAGGGCAGCCTCCTCTTCCTTTCTATATTTCTCTCTCTGTGTTGCTGGCACACTTACACAAATTTTGATTCCTAGATTTTTGTCTCCATCCCCTAGCATTTTCCCACAAAGGTGCCTTCTGGCACGAGCGTATGAACTTGTGTATTCTTTATTGCAATGAGGGCAAAGAA
Source organism: Pinus albicaulis (assembly GCA_034641835.2). Classification (NCBI taxonomy): domain Eukaryota; kingdom Viridiplantae; phylum Streptophyta; class Pinopsida; order Pinales; family Pinaceae; genus Pinus; species Pinus albicaulis. Next base: position 124,385,577 of record CM076582.1, on the reverse strand, counting down.
ATTTAGTGGTTCCACCACCTTTCCCTCCTTCCTGCCTCTAAACATATTTCCACAAAGGTGTTTGACTTTGCTCTTGTCTAGTTGGGGTATCTGTGGCCTCATGTTCTCCACTCCCCCCTTCCTCCTCAGCATACTCCTCCTCCTCTTCAGGATTTTCATCAAATCCACTATGACCCACTTCTTCATCCTCCTCTTCTCTAATGGGCCACTTTCTTCTACTCTCCAACACCATTATTACAAAGAAAGGAACCAACATGAAGAAAATCCCTAGCCATATAGCCATGATGTTTCAAGTTTCTAGCCTGCAAAAAAAATGGAGGAATGCCAAATGGGAATAGGAAATGCAAATATAGGAAAAAAACAATTCAATTTTTCATTTTTCAACACACTAGAATGCAACATTGAGAAAAAAAAACAAGTTTCATTTTTGAACAACTTAAAAACAATTCCTAGAAAATAAAAAACTAGAATAGAAGACCTGCCTCTTTCTTGCAATCCTCTTCTTGCAAACTTGCTCTCTTGTAGCTTGCTCCTTGCTCTCTCCTTGGCACTTCCGCTCTCCAAACTCTCAAACTCTCCTTCTCTCCAAATCACTCTCCAACTCTCAAGCTCTTGCTCCTCTTGCTCTCACTCTCAACTAAAACAATAAAAACTAAATGAGGAGGGTGGGCTTTTTATTTACCCAACCCCCCTCCTTCCTTCCAAAAAAAAAATCAAAATTTGACGCCAAGAATTTTTTTACGCGCCGGGGAGCACTTTTTTTTCCAGGGAGCGTTCAGGAACGAACGCTCCCCGACCACTTCCCACATTAAAAAAACGCTTCGGAAGCGTTTTTTTAATGGGGGAAGAGCTCAGGGAGTGCTCGCTCCCGAGCGCTCCCTGAAACGCTCTCAAAAATGCTCCCCTCAGGAAGCATTTTTGGGAGCACGCTCCCAAGCGCTTCCAAAGAGCTCCCAAACGAAGCGCGTTTTGGGAGCAGGATCGGGGGGGAGAAGCTTCCCCGCAACCTTGATTATCCCTATCTTGCAAATGCTCCTTCCCAGTGATGATGATGAATGATGAACTCTAAGCTAGATGACTTTCTTCTACCCATACGTACTACTTAATGAGGTATCCAAGAGCTACTTCCTTCTATATGATGACTTCTACATCCATGTACACTTCTACTTCAGATATTCTTTCAAGCTTTTAGTGATGTCATGAGCTCTTGCTTCAACAGTATGCTTCTAGTATGATGCCATCTTATACTAAGATGCATCTCATCATGCTTCTCATCTTGACTGCCATGGTGGAGGCCTTTTCACCCTCCACTTCTCCTTGCTATGTATTGGAGAAAACCTAATAGTGTGTTAGTTTTCGTAGCATCGGATGTGTTCTAGTCTCGAGATTTGGCAGAGAGGTTAGGACATATGCATTCTCCAAAACCCAGAAATCGTTTCTGAAAATTCCATCTAGAGATGACTTAATTAAAATAATTAATCAATTTTTTAATATTTCCTATGTCCAAACACAGGAAATATGATTAATTAAAGGGTATTAATTAAGTCAAATGTGAATCTTCTAGAAAAAAACATAGAAAGAGTTCTAGTCAATCTTAGACATTGATTAAGTTTTTTATCGTGGTTGTTGATGTCTCAACGAGACCTTATAAGAAGAAACTCAATGGGGCTTGGAGAATACACTTGCAGAGATTGAATTCACTGGCAGATCGGTTTCCTGAGTAGCAGCGCTGAGTTACCGGAGCGAGAGCTAGTGAGCTCATTGCAGTGAGAGAGGGGCAGGGATAGTAAGGTCGGAGGAAGATTTTCCGGATCCGGTGAGTGCACAACAGAGAGGCACTGAGTGCCACAAAGAGGCCATGCAGAGGTAGCATAGTGCTTCAGAGGAGATCCACATTTTTGCTGGGAGGCAAAGTTGATTCAGTGCCAGAAGAGGGAGAGAGAGTTTGAAGGCCAAGAGGGTCCAGTTTCCATACAGCAGTTGATCAGTTAGCAAGAGGGAAAGTTGTTCCTAGTTGTGGGGACGCATTACTGCGTAGGCTAACACGAGGCAGCGCAGAGCAACTCATCTTGAGCCAAGGCCAGTATCAAATCACCAATGGGAGTGAGAATTTTCTCACTAGACTCTTTGTCAAATATTTTCTCTGTATGGTTTGTTAGATTTAAAGCAACCATAGATTTGTACTCAGATTTACTACTGCATAATATACAAACCCTCAGTTGCTACATCGGTTTTCCCGCATTGGGTTTTTTCGGAGACTTAGTCCAAAAATAACAATGTTATTTGTGTGTGTGTGCATCTATATTTCTAGTGCTATTTTCTTCCGCGGTATTTTTATTTGTGAACGCTGCAGTGTATTAGTTTCGATATGTACCGTAGAACACAGTAAATAATTTTTTCAATTTATTTAAAAAATAGAAGAAACTTACTCAGTTGCTACAATAGGATTCCAATTTGTGGAGTTTTCACATGGTATCAGAGCACAGGAGAAGCAAGAAGAGCTCAGTTGCAGACGGAAAGAGGGAGCTTCAAAGCACTGTGTGAGCAGCTGCTAGAAACCCTAGAAGGTTGCATAGTCCATTGGCCAGGAGGGCAGATTTTTGAGGAAAATTTATTTCTTTGAGTGAGTCAACAGAGAATAAAATTTCCAGATCGAAGTTTGTCAGAGGCAAAGGGAGCAGCAACGTTTTTCTTGGAGAGCAGATCTTCAGCTGGGACGCAGTTATTTTGCATCAATTTGCTGGTGCAGAATAGTGTCAGAAGGAAAGAAGAGCACACTAAGGGAATTCTCTCTTCAGGGAATTTCTAGCCTAGAAATTCGATTTCTCACTACAGAGAAGAAGTAGTTGTGAGCAGATTTGCCTGCTCCAGCAGAGAGTGCGTAGAGCCTAGCAACAGCTACGCAAAGGAGAAGAGGAAGAGTTCGACATTTCGACAAAGATGGCATTAGCAGGGTTGAGAGATGGTGAAGGCAGAGAGGCTGATTCTCGATGGCCTACAAAATGGAGATGGTGAAGGCAAAGAGGCTGATTCTCGATGGAGTTCGAGATCACATGGTGTCACACATAGCTAGTAAGGACACTTCCGAGCAGATGTGGGATGCTCTTGCCACGCTGTACCAGGGATCTTCCGAGCAATGGAAGATGTATTTGGTGGAGAAGCTGAGGTGTACCAGGATGCAGAAAGGGGAGCGTATAGACCCCTTCCTTACTAGACTTCAGGATGTCCGGGATCACCAGTTTGCAGACGAGTCAGTGCCCCAACCTACAGAATTGGTGCGGTTTGCTCTGAATAGTGTTTCCGAGGAGTGGAAAGTGTTCGTCCAGAGTATCCTAGGTAGAGAAAACTTGCAAGATTGGGACAAAATGTGGGCAGATCTGCAACAAGAGGAGATGAGGCAAGACTTGGTGAAGAGCACCATCAATGGCAGCAACAGCAGTGGGACGAAGGAAGTAAAGGAATAGGAGAACACAACCCTCCCATCAAAGGGGCAGCAGGAGCAACGGAGAAGGAAGAAGGACATATCCAAGGTCAAGTGCTTCAGATGTGGTGAACTTGGTCACTACAGTACTCAATGTCCTCTCAGGAAGAAGGACAAAGAGGAGAAGCAGGATCAGTAGGTTGCATCTGTGGAGATTGATAGGTTGTCCTCCAGAATGGAGGAAGAGTTTGCCATGGTCACTGATATACCTCCAGGGGTGAGGGGGGGTGCTTTGGGTTTGTAGCCCTAGAGAGCTACAGATGGGAAGGATCCTTGAGGAGTCCACCTCTTGGATCGATACCTTGCTACGGGAGCCCATAGCAACAATAGCAAAATGGACCAATGACAGTTGGTGCAGTCAAGTGCCAAAGTGACAGATGTAGTAACTAATAGCAGTCAAAGACTGGGCAGCACGGAGCAAAGTTGGCAGCAGTGCAGTTGGTTGATGCAATGACTGCACAGAGGCAGCACAAAGCAGCTCATCTTGAGCCAAGTTCAGTGTCAGATCACCAGTGGGAGTGAGATTTTTCTCACTACTCTTTATCAAATTTGTATTTAGATTTACTACAACATAATAAACAAGCCCTCAGTTGTTGCACTGGTTATCCCGCATTGGGTTTTTCCGGGGACTTAATCCAAAAATAACAGTGTTATTTGTGTGTATGTGTGTATCTATCTTTCCAGCGCTATTTTCTTCTGCAGTATTTTTATTTGTGAAGGATGCAGTGTATTAGTTTCGATATTTACCGTAGAAAACAGTAAATAATTTGTTTAGTTTATTTAGAAACTTAATCATTTGTTGCAATAGGATTCCAATTTGTGGAATTTTCACATAGTGAAGATCTATCCCTTTGGATTTCTTCTCATTAGGTTCTTCCACTTCTTCAGTGATATGAGCCTCATTTCTTTCTTTCCTCTTGTTGTCCTTAAAATTCGGACGATCTTTCATTTAGTGTCCATATTCTTGACAGCCATAGCATTGGATCTTTGCCATATTCTTCTTCCTTTTCTGAGGACCAAACTTTCCAAACTTTCCTTTTCTCTTAGCTATGGCAGCAAATGCTTGAACTTGTTTGTTTGATCCCACGTCACTTTTTGCCTTCAATCCTAGTTTCTTCAATCTTACATAATGACCAAAGTTCATTGAAAGGGGTAGCTTCCTTCTTTCCATAGATGGTTGATGTAAAGTTGCCCGATTCCTTTGGTAGTGCATTGAGCTCTACGGTGGTCATTTCTTTATCGGACATTATTTCTCCAAATTCGTGTAGTTGGTCTCTCATTTCTGACACCCTCATAAAGTATGAGGCTATTCCATCTTCCTTTGATATCTTCATCTTGTAGAGTTCTTGTCTTAATGATATCACTTCTCCAGCAATACTTATGAAGAATAATTCTACTAGCTTCTCATAGATTTCTTTTGATGTATCCAACTTTGATGCATAGGGTATGAGGGGATCTTTGATGGATTCTATAAGGATCCTTTGAGCTTGTACTTCCCCTATCATGTAGTTTGCAAGAGCTTGAGCTTCTTCCTTTGGAGGTTTAGTGATTGAACCCTTAACATAATCAACAACTTCATTTTCTATGAGGATCAAATATGTCCTCTTCTTCCATGCAAGAAAGTTTGATGACCCAACCAATTTGTTGCTTTCCTTGCAAAATGAAGTCTTTTTGATAAATTCAGAAGTGGTCATAAAGATACTTACTTATGAAGATATTCCTTGTCAACAATATCTTCAACTTGATGCCTTCTTGACTTTGATGATGGTGTTGATAATAGAAGATGTCTTCCTTCAAAAGTGATCCTTCAAAGAGAGGGAGATCACCTTGGTGCCTTGATGATGATGACAACGCCTTTCTTCTTGATGAGCTTCCCTTTTTCAAAGTCAACTTCAATGAAATTTGCCTTTTAGTAGTTGCAGCTTCAACCCCTACAATTTCTAACTGCAATTTTCAATCTCTCCAGAAACCCTAGTTTCCGCACGTGTGGGAGAAAGACGAAGATTTTACCCTTCTCTCTTCTTCGCTTGAATAAAGGCTTCTTCTTCTGCAACTCGGCTTGCAAGATGGCTTGTCTTTCACTTGTTTTTGGCCTCCTTAAGTGACTGTAATAATTCCGCTTTTGCTGCAACAAATGAGCCCTAATCTCCTCACGCATGTGAACAAGAATAGCCCAAAACAAACCCAAAAATTACTTCGATCCATTTATCTTCTTGATGATTGATGCTCTTGATGATCTTCTAGTGATTCGGCCCTTGAGTGTCCTTTAAGTTTCCTTTCCTTGTCTTGTCACCTTTGCTCTGATACCATGTTGATAAATCTAGGGGCAGCTAGATTAGGTGATTTCTCTTACTTTGATAACTGCTTCTGATATCTTTTTACTTATCTTGATTAGCTTCTTCTTCAACTTGATTTTTATTGTGTTCTCTTCATCAAACAGCTACCAAACCATAAATAACGATAAGACAAAGGACACAAGATATATGCGATCAACCAGGGCCAAAACAACCCACAAGAATTATTCTCTTGTTATAGAACTTCAATTAACGAATTCCAAGACCTATGACCCTTGACCAAGACTCCTCCAAAACCAAGTCAATCTTCCTTCTTAATTTGCACAGCTTCCAACAACAAATTTCGACCTTCCAGCAACTTCGCCCCCCAACAACAATTTCTGCAACTTCGACTTAGTAGATTCACAGCTTCGACCTTGATGCAAATTCACAGCTTCAACCTTGTAGCTTCACAGCTCTGACCTAGAAGCAATTTCACAGCTTCAACCTTGTAGCTTCACAACTCTGGCTTAGAAGCAGTTTCACAGCTTCGACATTGTAGCTTCACAACTTCAACCTAGAAGCAGCTTCACATCTTTAATGTAGCTTCACAACTTCGATGCCGCTTTAAAGCTTCGATGTAGCTTCCAAATTTTGTCTTGCCCAGTCTAACAAAAGAGAAAGAGAGAGAGAGAGAGAGACCCAAAACTTCGATCTTGTTGTCCTTCTTTTTCTTTGTCCTTTTCCAGCTTCTATCTTGAGGAGATCAAACTTGTTTGAGTGTGTCCAAATGAGGTAGAGTTCCTTCTTATATATAGGCTTTTGAGCGGTATAAACTGTTATCTTTACGCCAACTCGTCCCTTCATGTAGGTCGACTTGATCTTTGTGCCATGAAGAGGTTTTGGAGGGTCTTTTGACTCAAATAAATTTTCTTTACAATATGTAACATGCCCAAATGGGTCTTCAATACATGACAACGACTCAATTGACTTTATGACAAACCTAGAAGTACTCAATGGGTGTTTGACCTAAAAATAAATTTCCCTTGAGCATAAAACCCATGCCTCAAGAATAACAATAATAAATTGATTTTTCTCTTTTCATTAAATACATAAATCACGATTACATGTCATTATGAAGATCGAGAATCGTTCAGTATTAGAAACTCATGAGATTCACCCAGCTATAAGAGGTGCCTTGCATATGTTGTAATGGCCCCCAAAGTATCATCTAATTATATGTGAAGTCCCACTATCTTGGGATTTACCTTCTATGTACAAAAAGCATATTCATACCAATCGTGGAGAGAGATCTGGACAGCTCTAATGCAGCCATTGAAGTCATCTAGGAGAATGACCTCCCCAATCGCTACATATTCACACAAGACCCCAGTATATAAGTTTGTGTCAATGTTACCAAACTCGAAATCGACAATAAATTGACGAGGCAAAAGAGTGAAGAGTTTTAAACGGATCGGGAAAAAATTAGGAAAAAATCAGTGAATACAATAAATAAAGATTATTCATATATTGAATTAAAATCAATAGATGCCTAAAAAATCATGAGGACAATGTGTATATTTCAAGTATAAAATATATTTAGTATTGGAAAACATTCAAGAACAGGTACAAAGATTCAAACAAGACCAAGAACTTCCAAGTTTTTGTCAACCCACATCGCAGACCTGCTAAAATCTTACTTGGGGTTACAGTAACATGACTGCTAATTTGGGTTAAGTTCAGACTAGTAGTGCTTTATACCCATTGATAGATCACTATACACACAACAACAATGAATGAATTTAAGGAATTGTTTCATTATTATAGGTCCTTGTAAAATTCCAACATTTTGCAATGATTTGCTTTTATTCAAAACGATATAGAACTTTAACATACTACAACCAGTTGTGCGGCAGGCGATAAGAAGAAGTGAAAGCGAAACCAGAAAATAAAACCTCGCAGACTTTTAACCTAAAAATCTGAGTGGCTTGGCAACTCCTTAGCAAATCGTCAAAATTGTGAGGCAAACTCGCTTTGACCACAAGTCAAACTTGGTCAACACGAGTTTGACTCGCCGAGATTTAGATCAGCTCATTTGGTTGAAGATTCGAGTCAAAATCGTGTGTACTCGTGAGTGATCGGAGACTCCTGTAACACTAGTTTGTGTAGCAGTCTCCATTGGAATGGATGGCAGACGGTGATGATGCTAGCAGGAAATAACGAACAATGATGCAGATGTCCCTGGATAGAGGAAAGCCATTGATCTAAATCCACATAAATCTGGCCAACTTTTCTCCAAAGGAAGTCTCTAATTAAACAAGCTACTCCATTGGAACCTCTGACACCTCTTGAGCACCTTGTTTCTAGTCGACATGCTAAAACAATGATAACCTATAATATCCAAGAGACGCAATAGGCCTACCATGGGTCTCGATGATGAAGAGGATGTTCGACGATCTAAGAACATCATACATCAAGCCCAGCAATAACCAAAAAGACCCATTGTTGTTCCAACAACTGAGGGATATGCATATGCCTTGTCGCCTCTCCCATTGGGCCCATCATTTGGAGGCTCCAGAGTCGAGGGTGCCCTCCAGGTGGAAAGTCTCAAATGACAGCTCTAAGGTCCCTAATGAATGCCCATTTTCTTGCATATAGTGTTGCCATAACCAACTCCCTAAAACGTTTACGCTCTTTAACTTGAGGCTTGGTGAGATATTCATCAAGGAAGATCTTGATGGGGAAGGGAACAACTACCACTTAGCTTTAAGGACCTAAACCCAATCAATCATTGTCCTAAAGTGAAGGAAAAGAGTGGAGCCAGAGCCAATCCAAGCCTTGTTAATGGACACATCAGGGAGGTCTAAGAGGATCCCAAGATGGATGAGGTAAAGGGTAAAGGGGTTCTTTAAATATGAATCAAAAGCTCAACCTTTGTGTCATATGCACTGATGAATGAAAAATGCAAGGGTCAGTGTCCCGTAGAGGCTGTGAAACAAGGAAGATCAAAAATCCTTTGTTGTGGGCTTCTTGAAAAACCTAGGCACATGTCAAACCCTAGGCCAAAATTAAAGACAATTGGTTAAGCAATTTCAAGCACACAAATCTATTCCTAAGGTTCACCTCAAGGGGATTAGATTGAATTCACACCCAACTCACTTAAATAGAAATGGCCAATACATTATCTTCATTGGCCCTCCTTTTGGGATTTGCATTTTGATTACAAATTTACTGAAAGATCACATGTAGAAGGTGTCAAATCTTCTTCTATCGTTGCATGTGAAAAGATTGAGTGTCTCACCTCCTCTATGTTTGGTCAAAGAAGTAGTTTTTCTGTTAAAACTTCAAGGTTCAAGTTCTGAATGGAGGATGCAAATGATGGAGTTTGTAAGTTTTCCATCAAGAATCATCTCTTCGTGTGTTAAAAGAGTGGGGAGGAAGAGTTGACTGCATTGCCAAAGTGTATGAAAGTTATGATGACTGAGCACAATCAAACTAATCATGTTCTAGTTGGGGCTTCGTGGCATGGTCAAAAGGTCTTGGGCCTCAGTGTCTAGCATTGGTTGGCACTGACAAATGGCAAGGAAGTGAAACTCTGGCGAAATGCACTAAGTATGATCGAACCACTAACTGGACATGAATATAATGAGGAAAGTGGATGTGAAAATGTGATGTCGAGTAGCTCAAAATTAGTTTCTAATAATTTCCAAAAGTCTCACAAGTCTAAATTGTAACATGACAGGTTAGTGGTTTTTTTACGGAACAACAATTGTCAATACTACATCCATCTATCTTATAATGACCAAAGGAATGTACACATAGACAGGAAAGATTCATTCTTAGATCCATGAAGCTTGCAACACGATGAAGATACATTGTTGAAGAAAAAGTTGATTGAGCTGGAGGTTTTGACTTTTCCACTATTGGAGTCATCTATGTGTTAGTTTGGATTATCAATGTAAACTATTTCTTTACTTGGGAGCATGTAAATGAAAGGTCGTTGAATCAGATTTCCGTTGGAAACATGCACTTACTACTTCAATATTGCGGTAGCCTTATAGTTGTGGTTGTGATTCCTGAAGGTTTACATATAGTTATTACAACATGCTTGGTTCTTGGCACTAAAAAGATGGCTTAGAAGAATGCTATTGTGAGAAAATTGCAAAGAGTAGAGACATTAGGTTGTATCACTGTGATTTGTTCTAATAAGACTAGAACACTAACAACTAACCAAATCTCCACAACAAAGGTTGTAACAAAAGGATCATACTCATGTTCTCTCCAAGATTATACCATTTATGTTACTACTTATGATCCTTGTGATGGGAAAATTCCTTAGATGGTTACATGTTTTGCATACCTCATGCCTACTTATGCTTTTAAAAGGATGTGCCTCTCCAACAGGCTACAAATGTCCTTCATGCAACTCAAAGATGCGACCTACAAAGCGGTAGTTTGTTAGTTATGGTTCTATCCTTTCAAAACACTCAGAAGCTCTTTGCAGAGAGCCATATTGCAATGTTGGACAAGAATGATCTATTACCATTAGTTTATAAACTTCCACCAAATCTATCCAACTTACTAGGTCATTCTCTACAAATCAAGTAATAGCTAGGTCACTCTTTGCAAATCAAGTAATAGCTAGGTCACTCTCTACAAATCAAACAACAGTTTTTATCTTATCATCAACTCTTGTTGAAATACACAAGAATGGATTAATTTAATTTCCCCTTTCAAAGTTTCTTCAAGTAAACTCTCAATGTCCCTTGCTTCAAAACTGTTTGTATATATATGTTTCTAGCTATTGAAGTCAACAAATAAATAAGTCTAGGGAATTTTTAAATGGTGATGTAACTTCCTAGGAAATTTTAAGGTTGACAATCGGTGTTACCCAATGTCCTAACTCAGTTTTAAAAAACAGTCGATTCGAATCGGACCAGGCCTGGTCAACCGAGCCATTAGGCTTGCCGATCCAACCAGGCACAAGAAACGGCCAGTTGGCCGGTTTGTTACCAAGCCGGCCGGTTTTTGTACCGGCTCGGTAACAAACCGGCCGACCAGGCCTGGTCCGAGTTAACTCGGCCGAGCCAATTCCGCCGACCGGTGGGCCCAAAAACTCGACTTTTATGGACTTGAAACCGAATTTTATTCTGCTATTAGGTTTGTTTGAGGTTTTCTAACCCCTCCCCATGCTATTTAACTAACCCAACCCCTCTATTGAGCTCACATCTTTCTCATTCAATTTGCTTGAGCATTTGTGAGAGTTTTTTGAAGATTGTGGAGTTGGTTTTGGAGCAACTTTGAGGAGTCTTTTGGGCAAGCTTTGGAGCAGCAGTGAGGAGCTTATTGGGCAAGCTTTGGAGCAGCATTGAGCTAGAAGAAGCTAAAGGCTAGAGATATTTATTTTTTCTCTTCTAAATCTGCCTTTGTTTGTTTTATTTATTTAGCAAATCTAGCATTTGCCATTTGCATTTGCATAGTTTTGGCATTTGCCATTTGGTGAAAGAAATGAACATAGAATGAATAGTTTTTTTTTTTTCATGTTCAGATTTAAACATTTTATTTCCAAGTCAAACAATCAAATCCAAAATGGCCCCTAGAGCAAAAGACTCTGCTTGGGCATATGCTGAAATGGTTGGGGATCAAATGTTTTGCAAATTTTGCAAGAAAAAAATTGAGGAGGGTGGAGGGGGCATTTATAGACTGAAACTACATTTGGTTGGTATTAAAGGCCAAATTACTGCATGTGAAGCACCAAACATTGGGGAAATTAGGAAGCAGTTGAAAGAACAATTTGACAAGTTTGAGCAAGAGAAAAATAGGCAAAAAGAAATACAAGCTCAAATTGGGAGGAAGAGGAATCTACAACATATGATGGCTGCCAACTCAAGTTTTGAATCTTTTGATTATGAGGATTCCTCATCTATCCCTTCCACTGATGCATCAAAAAACCCCTTTCGCTATGTTCCTCCCTCTAGGGAGTCTATTTCTGACAAGGGTAAGGGTGCAATGAGAAATAAGGGTACTATTATAAGTTTTTTTGTGCCCTCATCTCCCTCTGATAGTGCAACTGCATATGGTCCTAGTCCTCCAACTGTGCAGCCCACTTTAGATGCTCATTGGAAAAAAGAATTGAGATATGTTGCTTGTGAGTACATTGCTAGATGGTGGTATGATGCTGATATTCCCTTCAATGCTACTCGTTCACCATATTATGAACCTATTTTTGATGCCATATATGCTGCTGAAAAGGGCTTCAAACCTCCTACTATGCATGAGCTAAGAGGATCTTTTTTGCAAAGAGAGATTTCAAACATTGATGATTATTTGAAAGAGTTCAAAAACTCATGGGCACGTACAGGATGTACCATCATGTCAGATGGATGGACTGATCAGAGGAACCGTACCATCATAAACTTTCTTGTCTTTTGCCCACAGGGAACCATGTTTCTAAGATCAGTTGATGCATCTGATAGGGTGATAGATGCACAGTTGTTGTTACAGCTTTTGGATGAGGTTGTTGAAGAGGTGGGGGTGGCAAATGTTGTTCAAATCATCACAAACAATGCCTCTAACTATGTTCTTGCTGGTAAATTGTTAGAGGAAAAACACCCAACCATCTTTTGGACCCCATGTGTTGCACATTGCATAGACCTCATGCTTGAGGATATTGGCAAAATAGACTGGATCAAGAACACTATAGAGCATGCCAAATGCATCACAAAATATATTTACAAGCACTCATGGATTCTGAGTCTGATGAGGAAATACACAGGGGGCAAGGAACTTATTAGGCCTGCCATCACTAGATTTGCAACACATTTTTTGACATTGCAATCTATGTTTGCCCAACATAGAAACTTGCAAAAGATGTTTTCTAGTGATGAATGGAATGAATGTTAGTGGTCTCGCAAACAGGATGGCAAAGATGTGAAAAGGAAAGTCATTGAAGAAATATTTTGGAAAAAGGCAGCAGAGATTGTGAAACTTGTTGAGCCATTGGTTAAGGTGTTGCGCTTGGTGGATGGGGAAAGATTGGCTATGGGCTTCATTTATGAGGCTATGGATCAAGCAAAGGAGCAGATAAGGGCAGCATGCAAGGACAGAGTGGCTAAGTATGGGCCCATTTGGGAAATCATTGATCAGAGATGGAACAATCAATTCCATCGCCCAATACATGAAGCTGGGTATTTTCTGAACCCAAGGTATCATTATAAAGCTCAGGAAACAGGAGCTTTGACTGGGGAGGTTAGAGATGGATTGATTGACTGCATTGATCGCATGATCCCCACATAGAGTGAGCAGTTGAAGATACACAAGCAAATCACTATGTTCAGCCAAGCCACTGGTACCTTTGGCAAGAACCTTGCAAGGATTGCAAGGGAATCAGATGAGCCAGGTAAACAAAGAATTTCAATTTTCAAATTTATATTTTATAGTTTATTATTTTGTATAATTGTTTATAAAATTATAATTTCAATTTCAAAGTTGGATATAAATTGTTGAGCTAACTGAAACTCATTTTTTGCAGCACAATGGTGGGAGGCATTTGGTAGCCACTGTCCTGAATTGCAGAGGTTTGCAATCCGCAGTTTGAGTCAAACTTGCAGTGCTTCTGGGTGTGAGCGCAATTGGTCTGTCTTTGAGAGGATTCACACACACAAGAGAAACCGTTTGGAGCAAAAACGGTTATATGATCTAGTGTTTGTCCAGTACAACCTTCGACTAAGACGGAACCAATTGCTGAACAAAAGACCTGATTCAGATCCCATTGTGTTGGAGGATATTGATCCAACATCAGATTGGGTAGTGGAGTCTTCTCCACCAGAGTTTGACATAGATGGGGGGATTGACTTTGATTTAGTGATGGAGGATACTATGCTCAATGTAGATCCACTAGTAGCAGACCCAGTCCCAAGCCATCCAGTTGCAGGTGCAGGCACTTCCTCTAGTCAGCCACGACGGAGACGCATAACTCGTCTATCTGATTCTCAAGGTGGTAAGGGCAAGGGTATAGTTCCAATTGAGGATGTTGATTCAGAGGAGGAGGTGGAGCGAGCATTTTCCCCCTCTGGTTCAGAGTTTGAGGAAGAGGACATTGGCTTGTCACAGTCAGATGACTAGCAATAGTTACTAGTGACTATTCATGTTTTGTTGTAGAGGCCATTTAGAGCCTCCTTAGTTATGTTTTTTGTTTTGATCTCTATATCATCATCATGTATTGGTCCTTGGACAGTGCACTGGGTGCAATTTTGATATAATGGATATATCCATGAGCCTACTTCGATCATATGTTGTCTTTTGTCTATATTGTAATGCTTTGTGTTTGGAAACATGAATAAAAATCTTTAAATTTATGTTTTTGTACAAAAAAATTAATATTTAATGTATTAATTACAAAAACCGAGTCATTGAAACCGAGTTGACCGAGTCATTACCGATTCGGAGTCATTACTGAGTCATTACCTCGGCCTGGTAGCTGACCAATTCCGTTTTTTAAAACTATGTGTCCTAAGTTCCAAGCCTAAGGTCTATGATTGCCAAGTTTATGGTAAGAGATCAATAGAGGCCATCAAGAACAATGTGATGATGTAGTCAACAATGAAAGTGTCTTTTATGGTGTATTTGGTCACATGGGAAATAGTTGATTGTCATGATGGTTTAGAGGTTGTTTATTTGAGAGAGAGAAAATACTTTAAGGGTTGAAATACATTTAGAAGGCGCATTATACAATGTCTTCTTAAGTATTTTGACCAAGTTGTAAATGAGGTGTGTAAACGGGAGTACCTTAAACAAAGAAGAGCTCTCCGTTGCAGAGAAAGGGTCAAATTGTGTAGTTGTTAGGGAGTGATCTATGATGGGAAGTAACATTGACGCGCCTAACTTAATGTTACAAGGATTCATCTATATTGGAATTAAGCACTGCATTGATAGATCAGCTTGTTTTGCAAGTATAGATCGTGGATGACAAAGATCGAGACACCAATTATGTACATGATTTTACAAGAACACAAGGAAGAATAAATCAGTAAAGGAAAGCATTATGGTTCTATGGTGTTTGGGGCAAGGTTTAAATTTGCATAATGTAATTGGGCATATGGTCGTAAACCCTATATAAGCATGTGTACCCCTAGCTTAGCAATGTTGTATTAGAATCATGAGTTGGTATTCAACAATGATTGTGTTACCCCTCATATTACATGGGAGGTAAATTTGTGATTTTCGTCACTGAGCAAAATCTCAGGGTAATCACAAGGATGATGATGGATTTGAGATGCGCATCTTTCAATTTTGCTTGGAGATTGTGTATGTTGGTGGTTGTGGATCGTCTTACCACATCATGGTGATGCTAAAAATGTTGCTTCAATAGTTTGTGTAATGGCTCATATTGATGCATAGCCTTGCTCTTCATGGTTACACTTGACGTTCATGTGGGTAGTGGTGATATACTCCTTGGTTCTCCATCGTATTTCATGCCTTTGGATCATCTCACTTAATGATGGTGCTAGTTCCTTACTTTAGGGTTCCTTGCATATTTGTGAAGGCTTGGTCATGGCATTGTTACGTTGATGAGATTATCACTATGTGGAGAAGCACTCTAGCATTTTATGTCTATTGAATTCATATGATGGTGTTTAATGAGATATACAACTCATCTTGTAGAGCGCTCATTTCCTTACCATGCTTTGGAGTGCCCCAAGGTTTTGGTGATGATAAGTTACTTGTCTTGTACAAGATAACCATAATTTATGAGATGTCTATTATGCTCCTACTATAATATTTGATGTAATAGACATTCATTTTCCTAGAGCGCTCACTCGTCTTGTGCATTTGGAGCAACCTATGGTTTTAGACTAGCATTTGGCAAGGTTGATGGCATCACACCTCCTGGTGAAGGTGCCTCAGGGTTGTACATGTCTATCATATCCTTGTAATGATATTTGATAAAGCATACCCTTGTTTTTGAAGAGTGCCCTACTCTATCATGGATTTTTAGCACGTGGCACAACTTCAAGTGGTTTTTAGCCTTTGGATGGAGATGGATGACATGGCATCTTGGATGAGAGCGCCTTAGGGTTTGAAGTGTCTATTATGGCCTTTTGGTGATCTTTTATGTGATGGACACTTACTTTTCAAGAGCACTCCATTCCTTCGTGGATTTTCAAAATGCATCTTATATTTGGAGGGCCCAACCCACTCCTTATTGCACAGAGTGACTCCATTGCTAGAGCATTTGGGCTTTTGGTTCTATTTTGAGGTTATGAGTGCATTTTATGATGATTATACAACTCATTCTCATCAAGAGTTCCCTTGTTTACAGTCATATGGAGGCATTCCTCATAAATAGAGATTATTCGATAGTGTTCGTTGCACGTGTGGAAATTTTTGGGGACTTTGATGACTAGGTGAATGAACTTTGTTGTCTATTCTATGTTAGTCAACCTCCTAACTTGAGATCTACTTCGTCTATCTTGATCTATGAAGAGTTGTTACAATTCCGATCTGCACGTGCCACTTGGAGGGCTTTATTGCACATCAATTAAAGTTGGTTGCAGCATTTATAGTCCTCTTCACTTGATCTCTCCCCCTATTGAGGAATCTATTACACTCCTTTCCATGGTGATGATGAGGGCATCCACATTTCTTGATCTACTACCTTGAAATGATGGCACATACCACATAAGCACAATCTTCATTAAACTTCACGAGGCAACTTGGTCATGCAGACCACACGTGTGGTTGTAGTTGGTTACTTGGCACTTATCTTTAGCATTTATTCATTGATCGACTTGCCACATATGGAGGTTGTTATTGTACACACTGAATGCTTGCTTCACACATGGGATATCTATCCTGGAGGGCACTATTAGTTATTGAGTAGTTCAGACAAATGTTATAGCCTCTATTGGTGTCTAAGAGGCTAAGTAACATAGGAAAATTATTATCTCGAAGACCATGAAAAAGTTTCTAAGGAAAATGCCTTAATTAGATTAATTAGCCAATTATTAAATAATTTCCTAAGTGTAACCTAGGAAAACTAGTTAATTAAATCAGATTAATTGAGGTAAATCGATTTTGCTCTAATGACTTCTAGAAAAGTCATGAGAAGGATTCAAGATGATCTTAGCCATCGATTGAGATTAGATCATGCTCGTTGATTGCTCAACAAGAGATTATAAGAGCAAATTGATGGGTCAATTGGAGACATCATCACAAGGAGTTAGAATCACCCAGTTGCAGAAATACCAAGGGCGCAATTTGAGTGAGGGAGACACTGGAAGAAGTGTTTTGACAAAGAATATTGAGGAGAAAATTTTTGGAGGAATTTTCTCGGTGATTTCCAGTTTCCAGTGGGAGGAAGGAGGTTGATTTCATCAGCAGAAGAAGCAAAGTTTGGCAATGTGAATAACCAATGAGCCAATGCGAGTGACAAGAAGGCTCGTTTCAGTTTCCAGTTGTCGGAGTTATCACCCAAAGGCAATGTGAGTTGGTCAGGCGAGTTGTTGGAGGCATCTTTGCTTGCAGAATAATTTTCCCAAAGGCAGTGCAAATTATTGGAGCAATCAGTCCGAATTGCTAGGAAGAGTTCAAATTGTTGAGAATTTGGAGGGTTGTAGGTTAATACAAATTCTCTTCTTGATAATTACTTGTGACTTTACTTGTGATAATTATGTCTTCTTCTTCTTTTAGTTTAGTTAATCTTTCATCAAGTCAATTATCAAAATGCACGAGACACAAAAGTTAGGCTCCTAAAGCCAGGGCAAAACCTCTCCCTCTTGGAGAGGAAAACCCGCAAAAGAATTCTTCTTATAGATCTTCAAATGACAAGTACCATGACCCAAGCATAGACCCTTAACTTATGAATGCTTCCAAGACCTTGTTGCTTCTTCTTTAACGATCTTCCATACTAATCTTTCTTTCTTTGCACGGGTTTGTACTGTCCTTTCTTTTATTAACTGTGAGAGGGAAGGTAAATCCTAGATTTACCTTCCTCTCTTTTCTTATCCGGCAAAAACCCTTAATTATCCACTTAAGATATTCACATTGCAAATCACTGTTCCATCTCATTTGTTGCACAGAGAAATTCACCTTTCAAATCCGTATTGTGTTCATGACAGTTTGAACTTCATTGCACGTGTTAACAGCTGAGATTATGCTTGCACTGAAAACCCTGCAATTGACTTTAGAAACTCTACATTTCTTCATATGTATATTCCGCTCTCTATATTATGTAATGACCACACTGAATACTTTTGTCCGCGTTGTATGTTAGGTAGTATCCGCATTGTATATCTGAAAAGAGCCGCATTTGTATTACTAATATTTTTCCGAAAAATCTTCTCCAAATTGTTCGCACTTCTTCCTGGCACTTTAGTTTTTTGTTTGAACAGATCCGCACTTCATTACATGCATTGACCGCATTTCTTATTACAGAGATACGCACTGTATCATATATATATACCACATTTCTTATATGCTCTTCTACAGAGGAAATCAGCAATTTTTCTTCAATTAAATCTGTAACCCTATTTCAGTTAAGTCCACAATACTACTTCAGTTAGATCCGCAATTTTGCTTCCATAACTCTATTTCAGTTAAGTCTGCAATGCCGCTTCAGCTATATCCACAATTCTACTTCAATTATATCCGCAAACTTCTATGTATCAAATGAGCCGCAGGCCTAGGTATATATAGTGGTATGTTCTTCTATTTAGGCCGACCATGAAAGCCAACTTTAACTTCTGTTCATAGGCTGACGTTGAGAACTCTTATTCCAGCATTGAGCGTGTAGCTTTGATCCTCATTTATGAGCCATTTCTTTATGATATCATTTCAAGGTCTTGGAGCATAATTTCTAGACTTGACATGACACTTAATTATACTTGTATGCTTAGAAGACTCAAACCTAATAGACATCAAGAAGAAGTCTACCTAAATAAAAATCTTGCTCATGAAACCCATGAGGCAAGTACACCAAAAATACATTTTGACATCTTTACATATATACATAATTACATAGTCAACATGAAGATCGACCTAGTTACACTTTTCAACACTCCCTCTTAACTAGGGAGGTATTCATACAGGTACATGGTTACTTTCAAACTGAAGAATCTCATAAGAAGAATCGGATTGGTAATCACATCTGTATAGAAACATATCAACCAGGATTGTCTTAGTGCAAGGCCTTGACTAACAACCCCATCTCTCAACGAGACAATGGGCTGCAATGCTGGCAAGACACATGACTTATAGACACCATCGTCATTGTCTCTCCAAGGTACATACTCCACTCGGGTGTTCCCAAAGTATGACCTTTTTGGACTATTCTTCTCTTGAGTAGCTAGCCCTCAAAGAATATCAGTCCTCAACTACTCTTATCTTGAATGCCCTAATACATTCTCAAAGAGTATCGGATGCGAAATGATTACCCAATCCTCCATTCTGTCTTCCCAAGTGAAGACCAGAATGATGTGTCTATCTCTCCCTATCAACCAGGGAGGACCTATTCCACAAGGGAATGTACTCATTCCTATACAAGGAATGTACCTAAGCTCATTCTTAGGAATTACCAAGTTTCTTCCAAGTAAAGAAACTTATCATCATGCTCCCTCTTAACCAGGGACCTCCAACAGCAATGGTGAGACACCCAGCTGCTCATGAAGAATTCCTGTCCTCGATGTCATGGCTTTCGATATTGAGGAATCTTCAACTTTTAGCTTCATAGGGCATAGATCATCCATCACTTTCATCCTAAGTCATGTCAGTTGTCAGAAAGTGATTCATCAGACTTCCTTATCTAGTCCACTGTTATGCCAAGCTTCTTTCCTTCGAATCATCTCCCAGGATCATACATCCTTTCTCATGATTAGCAGCCCTGCACAAATTCATCCAAATAAACATATACATATGAACTTTTAAAACAAGAGTTACCTCAATGATGATCTTTCACCATGACATCTTCCTGTAGGCAATGACATCCTTCATACATATTGACACATCTCCTAATGATATGTTTTTCCAAGGGTCTTCTTCTTTACCAGACTTTTGTCAGAGTCTACAAATCTTCTAGGAGATCTCCTAGTCACATCTTCTTGGCCTCCGAATGATAACTGCCTCTTGACATGGTTGCATTTCATTATCTCTTCCTCTCTGCACATTCTTGATTCCCAGGAACATACAACTTTTCTAGTTTCCCGTTCATATACAACCGCCTCATATTCCATGAGGACATATTATGTTGATTTCATCTATTCGTGCATTGAGAGATACTCCTCCATAGATCATACTTCTAAGTACAGAAGTCCATTACCAGCAACCATATGACATTACTTCACAGCATCCAATGTCAGCATATAAATATATACATACCTCATACCTTTTTCCCTTGAGTCATCATGTAGCAATTTCTCAAGAATGAAGAGCTTCATTCCCTTGGCCTACTTCATCAATATGTCATCACATCCCAGAAATATGTTTCCATGATGACCCTTGCTCTTGATGATTGCTTTCCATTAGTAATGTTTGTCACAGAGGTTTTCCCTGAGCTGATTCACCAAGAGCTACTACCATGCTTCGATCAGGATGCTACATTGCATCCCATCATACAATCAACAGAAATCACTTAAAGGAGAAGATGATCTCAATCGTAGTGGAGATCCCTTGCTTCTTCTTTCTTAAGATTTCTTTGCATCAGGTTCTTTTTCAGAGACATGGGCTTCTTTCCTATTTCTCTTGTCCTTTTTCGAACAATTTCTTTTATAATACCCACGTTCATCTCATCCAAAGCATCGTGCTTTGTTCATACTATTCTGAGGACCAATCTTACTAAATCTTCTTTTCTTTCTCAACGTGACTACAAAGGCTTGATTCCCTTCACTTGATCCTGTAACACCTTCGGCTTTTCAATATTGTTTCGTCTATTTTACATAGACCCTGAATCATGGAATGGTGTGGCTTCCTTCTTCCTGTATAATTTTGAAGTGAAGTTTCCCCATTCATCTGGCAGATGATTCTCCCTCTTCCTACAAATGATCTCAGAGAGATTGCTTCTCCTACAGTACTCTCAGAGAATAGCTCCACCAATTTCTCATATATTCCTTTTGATGATTCTAGATTTGATACATCAAAGATGAGAGAATCTTTTATGGAACTGTAAGAATCTTTTAGGCTCTTATATCTCCCTTCATGTATTTGGCATGACTTCATTGTCCTTGTCTTCCATGCAAGAAAGTTTTGAAACCCTAGCCAGTCTGTTGCTTTCTTTTGCAAAGAAGACATTTTGATAGATTTAGATAAAGTCATAGATACTTACTTGATAGAGTGACTTTTTCCTTCAACAGCTTCCTTGATGATGGAGTATATCTTCAAGTTTGAAGTTCTCCTTCTAACAATGTCTTGAATGTGAGTCTTTGATAACAGAAGATTACTTTCTTGATTTCGTTGATCATTTAAATGAGATAGGAGATTTTTAAGTAGTTAGAGAGTCTTCCTTTTCAAACTGATTTGATTTCCAACCCAAACTTTCAATCTTCGCTTCTTGGAGTGTCTCCTTTGTCTAGCAGCCCTTGAGTTTAGCTCCTTAGCTCTGATACCATGTTGAGAATTTCGAGCGTTGTAGGTTAGTACAAATTCTCTTCTTGATAATTACTTGTGACCTTTCTTGTGATACTTATGTCTTCTTCTTCTTTTAGTTTAGTTAATCTTTCATCAAGTAAATTATCAAAATGCACGAGACACAAAAGTTAGGCTCCTAGAGCTAGGCAAAACCTCTCCCTCTTGGAGAGGAAAACCGACAAAAGAATTCTTCTTATAGATCTTCAAAAGACAAGTACCATGACCCAGACTTAGACCCTGTTGACCACTGGAGTGGCACCTGATGATAATGGGAAGACTCCATGCCCAAGGATGAACCAAAAGACATTTGTACCATCAGATATCATCAGTTCAACAAAGTTTTTAAACTCTACTTCTACTTCTTATCATTTTCTCTTGTACCCAGATTCCACGCCCTACAGGGAATTGTAATAAGTGATACTAGTAATGATGAATTTTGAGTCAAGACTGGCCCAGGTCAGGCGTAGGTAGTCTGGACCTGCTGAGAAGTCGTAGTGTATCAGGTTTTTTTTACTTGGTTAATTATCATCTCCCCGCTTATTAATAATTAATTGAGTTTTTCCTTCAATTTTACTCCCAAAGTCAGAGACAATTCAAGCCATCTCCTGCTGCCACCTTATTACTCCAAAATAATGAATGTCTCTTTCCTATAACTATTACATTCAACAACCGGAAATAAATTAATAAAACACAAATTCGAAATTTTTCAATGTCAGAATGCGTAAATAAAATAACAATAGCATTAAAATTACCATTCAACACATCATAACACAGTAATTTTTGGTCAAGGTGACCCTGGAAAAACCCCCTACAACTCTTGGGGAAAACCAGTCTGGAAGCTTCTCTTTTATTTCTGAAAAATGCTTTTACAGTGAGCAGTAATACACAGAAAATTACAGCAAACACAAAATCACTTATCTTGACTTTCGTGCCACCCTCCACCTCGAAAAACGTGCCAAACAGCAAACAGAAATATTTCAGAGAAATTACAGCATTAAATGCTGTCTTAGCTGCCTCGAAAAACGTGCCAAGAATGACCGTACGGACTGTACTGATTCCGTACGGATGGGACAGCAGCCCCCTTTCTCGATTTTCGTGCCCAGAAAAATCTGCCTTGAAAATCGTGCTCCCCTTCTTTCTATGTTCAGCTCTAGAAAGCAGTCCTGCCCCTTTCTCGAAAAGCGTGGCAAATCTTGTACGGACTGCACTTGTGGATAATGTGCTGATGAACTGTTGTGGATTCTTGACAGCAAGTGTGCTCTCTTCTGGCACCTCGTACGGACTGGCATGCGCTGATGTTCAATATGCTCGAAATCACTCTTCGAGAACCCTCTCTCCTTCTCTCAATCTGCTCATGAAAGAATGAATGACCTTTTCCTCCCTTTCCTCCTTTAACCTAACCCTAAGTGACTTTTGGGGAATCCCTAAATCCAATGGCTGAGATAGATTGAGATCTAGGGCTGAGATTAAATGCTCATTTAAATCTCACTTTTCATTTATTAATTCACCCCACTTTAATAAAGACCCACTTAGTCTTTTATTTCCAAAGTCACTTTTTCCTTTCTAATTTTATATTGACTTTATTTAAAGTCACTTTAACTTTAGTAACTTTATCACTTAAAGTCACTTTAAAATTAGATTTGACTTTATAAAGTCACTTTAGTAACTTTATCACTTAAGTCACTTTTAAATTAGATTTAACTTTATAAAAATTTATAAAGTTACTTTAGGAGAAAAATTAAATTCTTTTGGACACTTTTCCCTAGGCCAAAGATCAAAGCCTTAGGGAACCACCTGTCCTCCGGTAATCAAATTTCAACACTCCCTCTTACCGAGGAAGGTGTTCCTCACCACACCCATCTTGTCTCTGAAGTAGACATGCTTGCCCCGTGGTAAGGCTTTGGTAAGACTATCTGCAACCTGCTCATCAGTGGGAATATACTCAAGCTTCACAGCTCCCTTCTGAACATAGTCTCTGATGAAATGATATTTGATCCCGATATGCTTTGACTGTCATGAAATACTGGATTCTCCGTGAGTTTAATGCAGCACTGATTATCACAGTAAATCACTGAAGGTCTCAACGGCTGACCAAATAAGCCAAACGACATCTTGCGAAGCCAGATGGCCCTCACAAATAGCTAGGCCCGGCGCCATATACTACGCTTCCATTGAACTCAATGCCTCTTGGAAAGCGCCCCGGGTAGGAACCATGACACCAGCTATAGAACCCAACCCAAAACAACACCCTGAAGTGCTCTTCCTATCGGAAGCACAACCTGCCCAATCAGAATTAGTGTAACCTGCCAATCTCACTCCATCCCCCTGCCTGTAGTCCAGACCATAATCCACTGTCCCCTGCAAGTATCGCAAAATGTGTTTTGCAGCCACCCAGTGAACCTTCCTAGGCTCACACATAAGATGACTAATCGTGTTGACTGCAAAACAAATATCTGGTCTAGTGTTGACCAAATACATTAAGGAACCAATCAGCTGCATGTACAATGTGGGATCCACCAACTCGGAATCCGAAGCATGAAGCTTCTTCCAGTTGGTGATCATCGGTGTCGACATGGGTCTACAATCCTCCATGTGGAATCTGCCAAGGATGTCCACAATATACTTCCCCTGTCCCAGGAAGAAATGCCCCTCCTCCTGCAACACCTCCAAACCCAAAAAGTAATGCATCAAGCCGATGTCCTTCATCTCAAACTCCGTCGCAAGATCTCTCTTGCAGTGCTCTATGAGTCTCTCTGCACCTGTAATGACCAAGTCATCCACATACAGCACCAGAATGAGAGGCTCCTCACCTATCACAATATAGTAAAGGTTCGGATCTGCTTCACTCTTTGTGAAACCCATCTTCTGCAAGTAAGTATCTATCCTGGAGTACCAAGCTCTGGGAGCTTGCTTCAGGCCATAAAGGGCCTTCTTCAGTCTGCACACATGGGACTCCTTCCCATGCACCTCAAAGCCCTGTGGCTGCTCAATGTACACCTCCTCCTGTATGAAGCCATTGAAAAATGCGGTCTTCACATCCATCTGGTGGATCTTCCAACCCATCTCTGCTGCTATCGATATAATGGAGCGGATCGAAGTATATCGAGCCACGGGAGCGAAAGTCTCCTCATAATCAACTCCCTCTACCTGGGAGAACCCTCTAGCCACAAACCTCGCTTTGAATTTCTCAATGCTGCCATCTGCAGCATGCTTTACCTTGTAAAGCCATCTGGAAGTAACCACGGATTTGCCCTCGGGCCTCGGCACCACCTCCCAAACATCATTCTTCATGATAGAAGAATACTCCTCTTGCATGGCCTCTCTCCAGACCTGCTGGCTAGCTGCCTCCTCATAGCTAGAAGGCTCAGAGTCAAGGATGTTGGTAGCCATTGCCATATAGCTACAAAACCTCTCAGGTGGTCTGCTCTCTCTGACCGGCCTCTTAGGCTCAGCAACAGATGTGGCATCTCTCAAGGTGTCCTGAAGCCACTTGGGCTTCCTCTTCCCTGAGCACACTTCTCCCGCCGGAGAATAAAACTCCTCCTCCTCAACATCGGGAGCCTGAACTCCTGACTGTCTGTCTGCTGTCCTCCTGCCTGCACCTGAACCTGTAGATGCTGAGGTACCGTGTGAACTGTCCATCAGTGGACTCCCTAGTGAACTGCTTTGTGGACTGCTCTGCGTGCTGCCCATAGCTCCACCCCTCTGACTCTGCGAGCCACTCCCCACTGACGGACCTGACATCGTCATAGATGTACCTCCGGATCCTCCTAATCCCTGCCCACTGGATCCCTGCGACTGACTCAACTGCTGCTGAGGGTCTGGCTGATCCAGATACTCTAACTCCCGTGACCTCCTAAAGGCCATGTCCTCCTCGAACTTCACATCCCGCCTGACAACAACTTTCCTCTGCGCAGGAATGTAAATCCGAAAGGCCTTGGAGGTCTCACTGTAGCCCACAAAGATACCCTTCTGTGCGGTGGGCTCTAGTTTGGTCCTCTTCTCCTTGGGTATGTAGGAGTATGTCATGGACCCAAAGATACGAAGATGACCCATATCAGGCTTCTTCCCAGAAAAAGCCTCCTCAGGAGTCATGTGCCCCAAGGCACGATGCGGACTCCTGTTCTGCAAGTAAACAGCTGTGTTGCAGGCCTCTGCCCACAAAAACAATGGCAACCCCTGATCATGTAACATGGCTTTGGCGGCCCCTCCGATGGATCTGTTCTTCCTCTCCGCAACCCCGTTCTGCTGGGGGTTGTAAGGAACAGTGAGCTCCCTCCTAATGCCTGCCTCCGCACAATAGTCAACAAACTCTCCAAGGGTGTACTCTCCCCCATTGTCTGACCTCGGGGACTTGATCTTCCGACCTGTCTGTGTCTCCACAAGAGCTCTGAACTCCTGAAATCGCTTGAAGACCTCACTCTTGGTCTTCAAGAAATAGATCCAGGTCCTCCTGGAGTGATCATCAATGAATAAGACATAGTACTCATATCCACTCAAGGAAACATGAGACATCCGATCGCTCACATCGGAATGAATCAAATCAAGTATCCCAGTCGCTCTGCTGTCACTGCTGGGAAAAGGGGATTTGGCAAACTTGCCCATCACACATCCTCTGCAAGTATCAAAGTGATCAGTACTGAAATCTGGCACACCTGTAGTGATCTCCCGCAAAGTCCTCAAGGCTCCATGATACATGTGCCCCATCTTGCGGTGCCAAATCTCACACAACTCAGAACTGCTAGCTCTGCTGTCGGTACTACTGCTCAATGCCAAAAGGGGCTGGAATGCAAACCTGTACACCTTTGCATGGCATACACCTATCACTCTAGCTGAATCAGCTGGAGTGCCCCTGGGATACATCAGCACCTGTCCTCCCCTGAACAGTACCTCATATCCTCTATCCTCCAAAGCTGAGACGGATATGAGGTTCTTCCTCATCCCTGGCACATAAAAAACATCTGACACCTTCAAGGGAGGTTTGGACTCCCTCTGAAATGTCAATGTTCCCACACCGACTGCTCTAACAACTCTATCATCACCGAGTACTACCTCTACATCAGTGCCACTCTCTGAAAGCTCTGAGAAGTACTCACGGACTCCTGTCATGTGACGTGAAGCTCCACTGTCCACATACCAGATACCCGAAGATGCTCCGCTAATCGAGGGAAATGCATGCTCCCTCTGAACCTCTATGGCAGATAATCCTGCACTAGAAGACTCACACGCAATGAACCCAAACTCTCGGTCAAAGCGATCTGCAAAGTCCTCAACCTCTGTTGAAGCTGCCATGCTCTGGTTCTTCCCCTTCTTCTTCTTCTTCTCCGGACACACAACTGCATAGTGTCCCATCTTCTGACAATTCCAACACTTCACTTTGGAATAGTCCTTCTGTGTGTTATCCTGTTTACCTTTACCTTTGCCTTTGCCCCCACCATTGCTTGTGGAAGGCTGCTTCTTCCCTTTGCCTTTCTTGCGTCCTGCCAACAGTGCTACATCCTCATCCTGCTCAACTGGCTTGGCTGCCCCAAGCTGACCTTTCCTGATCTCTGTCTGAATGCAATCATCCCAAAGCCTCTCCCATGTGGGAAGGGTCTCACGTGCACAAACCCCATCAGCAAAGTTCATCCATGAACGGGGGAGGCCATTCACTGCAATCCGCACCAACTCAGTGGGTGGAATGGCCTCTCCAATCGCCGCCAACTCATCTCTCACATTAGTAATCTTAGTGAGATATCCAGCTGCACTATCATTGCCCATCTTAATGGTCTTCATCTTCTCCTTCAGGACCATCTTTCGGTTCTCATTGGTACTCTGGTAGAGATTGGACAATGCTGTCCACATCTCATGAACATTTCTCTTCCCTCTCACATGAGGAATGCAATGGTCTTTGATTCCGTCTAGAATCGGCCTCTTACCCTTGTTGTTCTTTTTATTATATGCTGCCAACTGAGTAGCATCAGTAGGCACATTCACAGGGTTCTGTGTGGTATGTACCATAATGTCCCAGACTTCTGCCTCCTCAAAGATACTCTACATTCTCTCCTTCCAAATGTTGTAGTTGGAATGCCCATCCAACCTATCCTCCACCCTCAGTCCCAATGACATCCTGCTGTCATAAAACTGAAAAATAACACTGCTGTAGTAAAGGTAAAAATCTGCTGTTTGTGAAAAATCAGCTTGCTGGAATTTTCTGAGTGAAAAATCAGCAAGCTGTAATTTTCTTCCTTGCTGTCCCAAACTGCTCTTTCAGCACTCAACCTCTGATACCATGTAGAAAATTCAGTTTCCCACCCCGGTTTTCAGTTTTCACCTTATTACTCCAAAAATAGTTAAATGCCCTTTCCCATAACCATACATTCAACAACAGGAAAAATAAATTTTGCTGAAAACACAAATTAAAATTTTGGGAATGCGCCAAATGCGAAATAAAATAAAGCAGTAACAAACAGTCATTCAACACATCATAACTCGGTATTTTTGGTCAATGTGACCCTGGAAAACCCCCTACAACTCTTGGGGAAAACCAGTTTGAGAGCTCCTCCTTATTTCTGAAAAATGCTTTTTTACAGTGAGAGAAATATTCAGAAAGTACGGCCAAACACAAAAATCACTTATCTTGACTTTTGTGCCACCCTCCACCTTGAAAAACGTGCCAAACAGCAAACAGAAATTTTTCAGAGAAATTACAGCATTAAATGCTGTCTTAGCTGCCTCGAAAAGCGTGCCAGGAATGACCGTACGGACTGTACGGATTCCGTACAGATGGGACAACAGCCCCCTTTCTCGATTTTCGTGCCCAGAAAAATCTGCCTTGAAAACCGTGCTCCTTGCTGCTGTTCCAGCTCTCGAAAACAGTGCTGCCCCTCTCGAAAACTGTGCAAATGTTGTACGGACTTTCTGCCTTGGTTAATGTGCCAATGAACTTTGCTGTATGGATTTTTCAGCGTTGGGAAGTGTGCTCTCTTGCTGTACGGACTTGCTGTGCTGCCTTTGCTGCTCTCCCTCTGCTCAAAAATTACTCTTCAGCTCTCTCGGCTCCCTCTCCTCCTCTCTCAATCTGCTCATGAAAGAATGAATGACCTTTTCCTCCTTTTCCTCCTTTAACCTAACCCTAAGTGACTTTTGGGGAATCCCTAAATCCAGTGGCTGAGATAGATTGAGATCTAGGGCTGAGATTAAATGCTCATTTAAATCTCACTTTTCATTTTTTAATTCACCCCACTTTAATAAAGACCCACTTAGTCATTTATTTCCAAAGTCACTTTTCCTTTCTAATTTTACATTGACTTTATTAAAGTCACTTTAAAATTAGACTTTAGTAACTTTATCATATAAAGTCACTTTTAAATTAGATTTGACTTTATAAAAATTATAAAGTCACTTTAGGAGAAAAATTAAATTCTTTTGGACACTTTTCCCTAGGCCAAAGATCAAAGCCTTAGGGAACCACCTGTCCTCTGATAACCAAATTTCAACAGGGAGTTAATCATTCATTGAGTTTTTTCTTCCAATTTTACCCCAAAGCCAGAGTACGCTTGATGGTGAGGCCTTGGGTGAGTCCTAGTGTCTAGAGTCAATGTATATTACCATACTAGATCACACAAAAAAATTCATGGAATTTGGTTTGGTTTAGGTAGTGATTTTTTAATTTTTTAGATTTTCCGCAAGTCGAAAATTGCAATAAAAATTGTAATTGAATTGTAATAAGTGTTTCCTAGAGAAGTTATATGGGGTATGAGTAATCAAAATTACACTTCTCACCCTCAACTTTCTACTATGACACACTTTGAGGGGTTAAAAATGTGTTTTGAACTCTCAAAACCCACTTTTCTTAAGTTTAGTGGGAAATCTGGCAATTAATTAAGCCAAAAATTAAATAAATGGAGAAAAATAAATATCCACACATGCTAAATGAGGTGGAAATGAGGTGGAAAATTATGGAGGAGTTAAAGTGAAGTCTCAAAGTGATGTGGACTCCTAAAATCAAAGAAAAGACATGTGCTCAAATAAAATTGAATTTCCGGCATTAAATGAGAGCTACTTACTTGGAAATTCGAATTTGTGAAGTTAGTGCATATTTGGGAGGTTTTGGGAGATTATTTGGTGGAGATTTTTGTGGGAAATTGTCCCCACATGGGTTACCAACCATATACACATGTCATTCCATCATAAAATTCGAATTTGACACATAAGGGAAGAAGAAAATTATGTCCACTTGCCAGAATTCGATTTTTACACTTGGCATTGGAGCTCCACTTACCAAATTCGAATTTGCCTTGAGATCTCCTCCCTCTCACCACTTGGCATATGGTTCTTCATTGGGATTTGCTCCCAACTTTCTATATAATGGAGCCATGGGCTCTCATATTGTATCATTTGTTTACTAGCTATTGTGTTTGCGGAAGCGTTGTTGCCTTGTACACTTTCAGAAATATCAATAAAGACTTTGGGGTTTCATTCATGAAGTGTTCCTCCTTTTCGAGTGTAACGAATTGTTGATCATTGGTATAATTCCTTTTACTCATGCTTTGATCTAATTTGTTTCCATATGCTCTTGTAGATTTGTTAATGTAGAGCTATCTTACATTGACATTTGATTTAGCAGTATGCTCTAGGTATAGAATGCTCTAGTTGGTTTTAAATAAATCTCTAGAGTTTCTTATCATTGTTTATTGTTAGATCTATATGGAACTAATTCTTGTTTGAAGTTTTGTAGAGGGAACATCTTGTTGGGATCAAAGAATCAAGTGTTGGGTGAAGTCCTTGGAGAGACCAACCCACTCTTGATACATTCTCAAAGGAGCTCTCATTTGTTCTTTAAACCTTCATAGTCTTATCTTACAAAGTGGTTTTGCAGGGGTTTTGGGACATAGCTTGTATACAAGTCGAATACTTCTAAATTTGAATATCTTTTAAAACATTATAATTCATTGCTTTCATTCGCTATCTAAGAGCTTGAAGATGACTAAGCAAAGAAGAGAGTTTACTCGAACTCTTTCGTTTAGCCCTTTGTAAATTGTTGTGCAATATTTTGTAATTTTATCTATCTAATATTTGATTGGTTTTGTAGCCCTCTTTCCGAACTTTTTCTTGTGACAACTTGAGTGAACAACTACAGGAAATTATTAACAAGTTGTTGCAGGACCTTTGGGCTACGAATTTCAAATGAGGATAACTCTCTCTTCTTTCGTTATGGGAATTGAAGGGGCTTAGCTTCTCTTCTCCTTTTGTAAAGTTTGAATTATTTTGAGTTTTTTTTTTTTTTTAGATTCTCACCAAGGAAAAGTCTATGGTCTCAATATTTGTAAAGAATTTCCTTGGTTTAGAAAAGGCCTCATGGTCATTTCAGTCTTGTAAAATTAATAAAATTTCTGTTTTTGTTGTGGGAGCATGGGTTTTACCCATTGGCATCCCTATCTCTCCATTTCAAAGGAGAGAATTTGTAGATGGATTGACTTAGTGGTTTTCACATTTCCGTTTTCTTTCACATCACATATGCATGCTCTAATTGGGAAGTAACACAAATCGCATAGTCCTTTAATTTCTTAATTTGCAATCTCATTTGCCATCACTTACTTATGTTTTGTGATCTATTTCTCATTTGGATAAGTTTCACAATATACTACAAGTAAAGAAGCATAGCACTTTCAATTTATGGCAACGTGAGTTATTGTTCTAACTATGAAGCATATTTAATTGAATCATCTCCATCTTTTACATAGCACTTGCAAACTCACTTTCATATCATTTAGGCATTTCACTTTTCATACTAGACTTGCATCTCTAAAATTTACCTCCAACTTAAGTTGGTTGAATAGACATTTTAGGGACCCTCTACCTCTATGGACTCCTCACTGTGAGATCCAAATATTTGGGCGAGGGTGAGGTCTGAGGATTAGAGTTCAATTGTAACCTTGCTTTAGAACTAATTAATAAAATAAACCAAGAGCACTATCGCATCACATTTACTTGCAAAGTTCCCAAATTTTTTGCTATCTTGACGGTTTAAAGATTCACATGCAAATATTATCTCAAGAAGCACCACTTTAGATGCAAACATCTTAATTCCTTAAATTTTGCAACAAGTTTAATTCTATGGTACTTGGAAATTTTCTTACTTTTGCAACTTCATTGCATGTTGTCATTTTAATGATCATTATGCTTATGGATGATTGATATATCTCGTTTCATTGGCAAATACCATTATTTGGTGTTGAAAATTTAATTGCATGTTGTGATCTTGGTCTAACATTTGAGTTTTTCTATCATCTCATTTACATTCTCCAAAAGTAGAACACTAATTGTTTCCTTATGAGCAAGATAGTTTCTCATGCATTGATTCATAAATCTATTTATCTTGAGAGCATTTTTAATATCTTGTACTAACAGTCTTTTGTTTCCATTTCAGGATTACTATGTTTTCATCTCTTTGAGCATTTCTTTTACTTTTGAGCACGTTATTTGTAAAGGACCGGTTAAATGGTTTGTCATTATTTCAAAGTTGCTCATAAATGTTCATGAATCTCCAAAAGTAATCAAATCTCACTCTAATATTCTCCTAGAAAACTCACATCTTTAACTTGGTTTTTCTTTAGGGACCACCCCCCATAGCTAACCTAGGAGATAGCTTAAACGAAGAGAGTCGAGAATAGGTGACAGCCCCTTCTCTGAGTTCCTTGCCACCCACCACACCTTGTGGGGTTAAAGGCTTTTCCCGCTAACTGTAGGTAGGTGTAAGTAGCAAGCGATAATAGACCCTTAACTTATGAATGCTTCAAAGACCTTGTTGCTTCCTCTTTGACAATCTTCCATACTAATCTTTCTTTCTTTGCACGAGTTTGTACTGTTCTTTCTTTTATTAACTGTGAGAGGGAAGGTAAATCCTAGATTTACCTTCCTCTCTTTTCTTGTCCAGCAACAACCCTTAATTCTCCACTTAAGATAATCACATTGCAAATCACTCTTCCATCTCATTTGTTGCACAGAGAAATTCACCTTGCAAATCCGTATTGTGTTCATGACAGTTTGAACTTCATTGCATGTGTTAACATTTCAGATTATGCTTGCACTGAAAACCCTGCAATTGACTTTAGAAACTCCGCATTTCTTCATATGTATATTCCGCTCTCTATATTATGTAATGACCGCACTGAATACTTTTGTCTGCCTTGTATGTTAGGTAATATCCCAACTGTATATCTGAAAAAAACCACATTTCTATTACTAATATTTTTCCGAAAAATCTTCTCCATATTTTTCGCACTTCTTCCTAGCACTTTAGTTTTCTGTTTGAACAAATCTGCACTTCATTACATGCATTGACCGCATTTCTTATTACAAAGATACGCATTGTATCATATATATATACCACATTTCTTATCTGCTCTTCTACAGAGGAAATCCAAATTTTTCTTCAGTTAAATCCGTAACCCTGTTTCAGTTAAGTCTGCAATACTGCTTTAGTTAGATCTGCAATTCTGCTTTCGTAATTCTGTTTCAGTTAAGTCCGCAATGCTGCTTCAGTTATATCCACAATCCTTCTTCAATTATATCTGCAAACTTCTATGTATCAAATGAACCGCAGGCCTAGGTATATATAATGGTACGTTCTTCTATTTAGGCCGACCATGAAAGCCGACTTTAACTTCTATTCATAGGCCGACATTGAGAACTCTTATTCCAGCATTGAGCGTGTAGCTTTGATCCTCGTTTATGAGCCATTTCTTTATGATATCATTACAATGTCTTGGAGCATAATTTCTAGACTTGACATGACACTTAATTATACTTGTATGCTTAGAAGACTCAAACCTAATAGACATCAAGAAGAAGTCTACCTAAATAAAAATCTTGCTCATGAAACCCATGAGGCAATTACACCAAAAATACATTTTGACATCTTCTTTACATATATACATAATTACATAGTCAACATGAAGACTGACCTAGTTACACTTTTCAACACAAATTGCACAAAGAGGACAAATACATCTACAGAGGGAGACTTCGTGATTTCCAAATCGTTTTTTGTGAAGAGAAAAATATTTTTCAGAGCTTTGCCAGCATAATTATCAGAACCAAACTGGTTGTTGAACCAGTAGACCCTTTGGACCAGGAACCAATCAGAACCAGACAGAAACCGGTAAAAAAAAGGGACCAAAAAATCTGTTGAGCAAAAATACATAAAATATTCAAATTTTAAAGAAAAACATATATATTCATGTGCATCCATATAAATTAAAACCTTTTATACACAAATATGAAAAAATTCCCATTTATATAGCAAGAGTCCATAATACGATAATACCAAAATAGCACTTACTGCAATACATGTCTCAAACAAAACACATCAAGATACAGAATCTAAATGCCCTCTGACACATCAAACTACAATACTATTAGTACTAAATTATAGTATTACACGGGGTCTCGCCCCCCCACCTAGGGGTCTAGATTCCTCGCCCCCTCGCGCTCCGGGGTCCTGGGGACTTCTAGGGGGAGTTTCCCTCATGCCCCCTCACGCTCCCGCACACCCCCTTCACGCCCCCCTCACACCTCCGCACACCCCCTTCACGCCCCCCTCACGCCCCTTTTAGTTTATGGTTTTGTGTTAAAAGTTGGTGTGCCACTTAGCATGTTTGAGAATCCAAGTGATTTTGATTCAGATGGTGACATGGTTGATCCTGATATATTCGTGCAACAATTGGATGCAGAGACTAGTGGGGCATTACCTTGAGCATTTATGCTCATTTATCATTATGAAGATATCATTTGATATTCATATGTTATGTTTTATGTTTTATGTTTCAGACTTGAGTTGTAAACTTCAGTTTAAACTTTATTTTGAATCTTGATATAATATGTCATATGACATCTTAAACTTTATTTTCATTGTACATTGTTAGTAGTTACATTAATGATTATACAATTACAAACTTACAAACTTACATGTATGATTATATGATGTATGTTTTAACTTTTAACTTTTAAATTTGTTTCTGTTATATGATTCATCATTCATTGATTTATAATTTTATCATTTATAATTTATCTTTCATGATGTAAGTGTATGATGACTGTATATACATTCCTTGCAAAATTACAGTTACATCATAAATATTAAATTTTATAATTTTTATGACCCTGACGTCCCCCCACGTTTCCTGAAAATTGGTAGGGAGCTTTTGCATAGGCTGCTCTCGCACTCCCTCGCCCCCTCGCTCCCACCTCCAGGGGTCTTGGTGGAGCAGAGTAAATTACTATTTAGAATCAACATCCTTAGCCTCCCCCACATATTAATCCTCGGAATTAGAAGTAGCAGACTAAGGATCTATAGTGGGATTTGACTTGATTCCCTTGGCCTTGAAGGTGGAGCTGGAAGTGGGTCCAAGTCCATCCAAGAAAGATCTTCATTTTCAAATGTTAGTTCTTGGGTCTCCATAACCCACTCTGATGATGGATCAAAGTCATCCAAACTTATGTTGCTTGATTCTAGTGTCTTGTTCAGTAGTTGGTTTTGCCTCAACCTAAGGTTGTACTGAACATAAACCATGTCATTCAACCTTTTTTGCTCTAAACGGGTCCTCTTCTTGGTGTGTATTCACTTAAAAACACTCCAATTTTGTTCACACCCAAAAGCCCCAACTAAGAAAAATATTAAAATAATAAAAAATAGCTTGAATGGGCCCCACGCAAGTTGTTACGTGGTTGCATTGAACTACTCGGTTCGGTACCGAACCGACCATTTCCAGTCTGTTGCACTAGTCCAAACCAATTTAGGGCTGAAAACAGTCGGACCAGCTAATCCAAACCGGTTCAGTCCAGTCCTTATAACACTGTTTGCCAGTGAGAAGCAAGAAGATTGTAATTCTCAATTTTTGTTGAAGAATAATAATAAAACCCTCCTCTACAGAACCCCACTCTAAGGTTTTTCCAAGGATATATTGGTATTAATTATTTTGTGTGTGCATTATTTCTTAGTTCTTGTTATTATTAGTGAAATTGCAATAGTGATTTATTCGTTACTTGTCGTGATTAATTTCTGAAGATAAATCATTTGCAATAGATAGAAGAATAATTTTCAGTTGTTGCAATTAAGGAAACTTCACAAGCACACATGTGGATAGACATCTATTTGCTAATTTTGGAGCCTCGAAATGGTCTAACACTCAAGTAAAGAAGGCACTCCACTACTTAGCTCTAATTTGGGAATATGATTGCAACTAACTCCATATTTAACCATTGTTCAACTTGTCAATTGGAGTTAGTTAGATGACAGCTTCATTGCATTTGTTTTCCTTGATAGAGTTGAAACTTACATAAGTGTTTACTCTCTCCATTTGTAACTGGGATTTGGAGTGAGTGAAAGAACTTGCAATTGAACAAGCTTCAAGCTTTGGGAAATAAAGTGTCTATTCTTTTGTCTAAGTTTTGTATATTGTATTTATAATTTCATTTGTGCAGCATATTCTTCTAGGTGCACCATCTAGAGGTTTATTTTGCAGGTTTGTGAATGCCAAAGTCAACACAAGGCCAAAGAAAAGCACAGCTAGCACAAAGAAAAGGATTAAGAATAGGTTTCCTCCCTCTTTTCCAAATCCTTTTGTTTTGCTTACCTGATCTAATTAAATCAATGCATCTATAGATAATCTTTAGTAAGAACCACCCTAAATGTTGACTTAAGTAATGGATCTTAGATAGACCCTCTCCCTCATCGACCTTGTGGATCTAACAAATAAATTAGGGTCATCATTATGCATGTCACCTTGGTTGCCTTCAACCCCCTAATATTTATTAGAACGACCCTCTAAAGTTGCATGCATGACCCTATCTTGCCTTTCATCCATCACCCCAAAAACAAAAAACTTCAAATACATTTTTTTTATTCTCTTTTATGTTGCTAAGATCCCCCTTGTTCCCACATCATACTACACATTGAAATTAGTTGACTATAGGGAAGCCCCCCTTGGCTAACATTCACCTATTCTAAAGTGCAAAAGGCCAAGTTATTGAGGTGACAGTGAGTAGCTTGCCTAAGTTTTCCTTGTGGTCTCGCACTTATTATTTGGACTTTGGCACCAAGTGAGAACTTGGGAGGTAACAGGTTGCATGACATCAAACTTACAATTGGAGTGTAATATTCAAGCCAGAGAAATACAGTGAAATATCAAAACATGAACTAGCTACAGCAAAAAATAAACATGCAATCTGAAAACTCCACAAGAACAACAATTCAGAACACCATTGAGCCGAAATAGAGCTTAATCATTTTATTAAATATCGAATGACAAGTTGCGTACAAAATATAATGGAATTTGTGCACCTGGGCTTACCAAAGCAAGCACGCAAAACCCAGGTGAGAATGAAGGAAACTCCATGCTAAAAATGGCTCACTGGTTGTACGCTCTATACAGAAATTTACTGTTGTTGCTGCTAGAGACAAACTAATATTTGAGGCCTCAAATCTGCTCCAAAAATTTTGAAAAATTATGACAATGATCTCCAACCTCGGACCAACAAAAACCAGAAAGATTTTGGGCTAATTCCAACATCCCGAAATTACGCAAAATTCAAGTGAAATCACCCACTGCCTAGCACTGCGTCCCACTAGAAAATCTACAGCTACTCCACCCAAAATCTCCACAAAGATAACTGAGAAATCACTGAAAAATAGCACTAAAAAGTTAAGAGTGAAATTCCAACTATTTCCTGACACAAGACTGCAGCAACTGCTTCAGCGAAAATGGCCCAGGAAAACCCTTGCACAGGCCCTAAGGAAGAACAATACGACCCACACAAATGGAACAATCTCGGGCTTCAAAACTCCACAAGGAAATTCGTCCTCCTCTAAGCGAAATTCCTGCAAATTCTCAAGGCAAATCTCCCAGGCAATCTCTTCCTCCAAGCAACTCTACTTCTACTACTGCGTCCCCCTAAAAAATTCGTCCTACCTGTTGTAGAGATGAAATGGCTCACAAAATGCAGGAAAAGAAATATCCAATCAGCTCCAAATTTTCTCTCCTAGGGTGATACTCTAAGTTCACCCAAATAGAGTTGGGATTCCCCGCATGGAAATCCCTGTGCTAAGCAGCACTGGTTGACTTAGCTCAACAGCTTAAGCAGCACTAATTGACTTAGCTCAACAACTTAAGCAAACCTCCAATTTAGAAATCAAATACCAAAACCAAAATTATCAAAATGAGGTCTTAAGTGCTTTTATTTTTGCTTCACTTCCTCATACCATGGTTCGATTTTTTTCCCATAGCATGGTTTGATCCTTCCCATGGTTCGATTTCCATCACAACTTACCTTTAATTATTCTTCTTTTCCAAAGTCCCAACCATTGCCTTTTCTCCAAAATTTATTAAATATCTTCACAACTTATTTCTCCTATATATATATATATATATATATATATATATATATATATCGCCAAAATTGCAAAATTGGGAATTTCCATGTCAAAATGTTTAATTGGGGATATGACAGTCCTCCCCTTCCAAATGTTGCTTGTCCTCAAGCAACTGTAGTGTTGGATGCTGCAAAATTTGTTCTCCCCCCCAAGTGGCATCTTCTTCAGGCAAATCCTTCCACTTGACAAGAAATTCTCTAATGGTCCTACTCCTCAGCTTCCTTTCCCTCTCTTGTAAAATGGCTTCTGATGTCAAAATCAAATGCCCCTCGTTATCTAATGGTGTTAACTAAGTGGCAGTCGTCACTCATTGTCCCAAGGCCTTTTTCAAGCAAGATACATGGAATACATCTTTGCTTCCTAGTGGAAGCTCCAACTCATAAGCTACCTTCCCCACTCATCGGATCACCCTATATGGCCCATAATAACAAGGTTGAAGCTTCTCAGCTCCCTTCTGCTTCAGTGTGGATTGCTTTTATGGCTGCAATCTCAGTAAAACCAAATCTCCAACCTCAAAATGTCGCTCCACTCTGCCCCTGTCTGCATATAAATTTTGTTGGTTCTATGCCATCTGCAAGTTATCCTTGAGTGCTCTCAGTATATCTTAGCTCTCTTGTATCCAATCTTTGGCCCCTGGAGCTCTTCTATCTCCAAAAAAACATATCTGTAAACTCCAGTGCATCGTAACCATATAAAGCACGAAAAGGTGCCATACCTATGGGCATGTGGTATGTGGTGTTGTAGCAATACTCCCCAAGGTGCAGCCACTTATTCACTATCTTCGTCTTCCCGTCTGTCTGGGGATGATAGTTGGTGTTGGGAGTCAGCTACATGCCCACAAGGCGAAATAACTCCTGCCAAAAATCCACCCATAAATCTAGCATCCTTGTCATTAACAATCGTCTTAGGCAACCCATGCAGCCTAAACACCTCCCAAATAAACAACTCGGCCACCTGGGAAGCTGAGTATCGAGCTGGAATGGCAAAAAAATGTGCAAACTTCGTCAGCTTGTCAACAACCACGTAGATACAATCTCTCCCCTGTATTGTCAGCAATCTTGTGATAAAATCCATCGATATGCTCTCCCACTTCCTCTCGGGCTCTCCCACTTCCTCTCAGGAATAGGAAGAGGTTGTAGCATGTATCACACTCCCTAACATGCTTCTGAACATCCTCCTTGAGACCCTGCCAAGTGAAGCACTCCCTAATGGCCCTGTAAGTCTTGTAGAATCCCTGATGTCCTGCCAAAGGTGAGTCATGAGTTGCGTGCAGGATCTTCTCCCTCAACTGTGAACCTGGTACCAAATAAATCATGTTTTTATAGTAGATAGCATCATCCATCACTCGATACCTGTTATCCCCATGAGCACCATCCAAAATCTCACATGTCTGTTGATCCTTGGAGTAGTTCACCAAAAGTTGCGCCTTCCAATCCTGTGTGATATCCATCAAAGAAAATGTCATGAGTCTACGTGATAATGCATCAGCTACAATGTTCTACTTGCCCTTGACATACTCAATCTCAAAATTGTATGCTTGGATCTTACTGGCCCACTTCTAATGTCTCTCTTGCAGGGTCTGTTGCTCCAAGAAAAACCAAATACTGTTGTGATCAATCTTAACTTTGAACTTGTTCCCCACTAAGTATTGTTGAAACTTAGCCAATGCATGCATGACTACTAGCATCTCTCTATCATATATGGGATACAACCTCTCATGTCGCTGAAGTTTTCGGTTCTCAAAGGTTATGGGGTGACCTCCCTGTGACAAAACTGCTCCAATGCCTTCTCTCGATGCATCGCACTCCAAAACCAATGGGAGTGAAAAGCTAAAAGGGCCAAGACAGGACAATTGTTCATCACCTCTTGAGGCACTCAAAAGCCTCCTGCGCCACATCAGTCCACTCAAAAGCCCCTTTCTCCGTCAAATCTATGAGGGGTGTTGCTAGCTAGGAACAAGGTTACTTGGGAGCGAGAGCGGGGAATGACATTTTCAAAAGCTCTCGATTTGGGAGAGAATCGGGAGCGAATTTTTATATAATATATATTTTTATATATTTTGATGCATATATGTCAACAAAGGCATGGAGAATGATGAATTAGTTATAAAAAGCATAAAAACATGGAGTATACCATATAACATCAATCATCTAGTAGTTACAATCTTCATCAACCACAGGTCCACAAGTTACAAGTTTTGATTTATATAGCATGTAAGGGTGCACATAACCAAAATAGCATAGAGTGCAATCCATCTCTGAACAGAAAATACATCAACAAACAGGCTCTAGATGGCCTCTGGCATCCAAACAAATCATGCTACAATAAATACCTACATATCATCAAAATCATTGCCTATCTTGGGATCTTTATCATTAATATCACCCTCTAAGCATTATCATAAGATAGGAAATTCAAAAAACATAGCATGTTAAGTCAAGATTTTGTTTGAGTGATGGGTACATTTTTAGTAGGGTAATGATAGAGGAGTTCAACAACCAATATCACTAACATCAAGGTAAATAGAGGAATTGAGGCTCTTGATTAAATACAAGTTCCATACCCTAGTACATGACAAAATCTAATGGAAACATTGCAATCTCCCCAATCCCAAAATCCTGAAAAAGTGATAAGTCTGTTGGATTTTGAGTGAGGTCTAAAATTCTACTTTCTGCATATGAAATCCAATGAGGTTGAAACCACTCTCAAACATCCTAAGTCATTTCATGGTAATGTTAAAAATTTAAGTAAAAGGATGAAAATGAAAGATAAAGGAGAATGTCACCTTTACTTAAAGAATTTAACATTACCATGAATCACATATCAATACTAGGGCCATAGGAATGATCATTAGGCTGCCCCACTCAAAAATTTGCGTTCCTTTGAAAAAAATTGCGTTTGTAATGTTTTTGCAAAAAATGCTAGGTAGCAAAAAAAAAAACTTGGGAGTGGGTTCCAGGGAGGGGAGTTGCTCCCCCGCAACCCTGGCTGGGAAAACCCCTTCACGAACCTCCTGTAATAAGTACAGATGCCCACGAATCCTCTCAACTCTATCACATTCCTAGGCATAGGCCAATCCAAGATGGCCCTAATCTTTTCATGATGCACTCGTACTCCATCCACCTTGATCACGCGCCCAAGATATAACATCTTCTTCAATCTGAACTCTCACTTGGACATCTTCGCATACAACTGTTGCTCCTCTAGTATGCGTAAGACCTCCTCCAAGTGTTGGAGGTGCTCCTCCCAAGTCCTGTTGTATATCAAGATGTCGTCAAAGAATATCAAAACATGTCGTCGCAATTGCTTGCGGAACACATGGTTCATGCAATACTGAAACATGGTTGGTGCATTTGTCAACCCAAAGGGCATCACCAAGAACACAAAGTGTCTATAGTGGCAACGGAAGGTGGTCTTGGGAATGTCCCACTCCCTGACCCAGATCTAATGGTACCCTAAACGCAAATCTATCTTAGAGAAGTACGTGGTTTCTCTAAGCTCATCCATCAGCTGATCAATGCGTGGAATAGGATAAATGTTCTTCAATGTCTTCTTGTTGAGGGCCCTGTAGTTTATGCACATGCAAGGGTCCCATCCTTCACCAACACTATTGAAGAGGCGAAAGGACTCGCTAGGCCTAATATGTC
Organism: Pinus albicaulis; assembly: GCA_034641835.2. Taxonomy (NCBI): domain Eukaryota; kingdom Viridiplantae; phylum Streptophyta; class Pinopsida; order Pinales; family Pinaceae; genus Pinus; species Pinus albicaulis. Next base: position 124,344,144 of record CM076582.1, on the reverse strand, counting down.
CCAATCTCAACAACTCCTGTATAGCTCTCTCAATCTTATCCTCATATGCCTTGGGATGCCTGTAGGGAGTGGTGATGACAGTGTGCACCCCCTCCTCTAGCTCCATAGTGTGCCCAAAGCCTCTATCTAGTGGCTTGCTTGGTGGAATCTCCCCAAATACTGCCTGATGCCTCTCCAAAAGAGCCAATATGTCTAGATGTGTTGGCTGCTTCTGCCTCCCTGTCTCTGAGATCCTCAACTCTACAGCCCACTGTATATCACCACGCCTCAAATCAGCCTCCATCCTATGTGCAAACATTGTCTAGGGTGGGTATGAATGAATACCCCTCAACACTACTAGCTTTCCATCCAGCCCTAAGAACACCATTTCAAATTCCCCCCAATCAGTGGTGATACGCCCAAGAGAATACAACAACTAAAATCCCATCACCACATCGGTGTCCAAAATGTCCACCACGAAGAAATGGTTTGTCACCGAATAATTCCCCATGGTCGTTGTCATGGTGGGAACATACCAAGTACACTGCATAGTCCTATCTCTTTGCACTAGTACTAGAAATCCCTCGAAAGCCTTTGTCTGAATACCTCTACGCTCGACCAACTGTGCATCAATAAAATTGTGAGTTGCCCCACTATCCACCAATATGGATTCATGTTGTCCCTGTACTATGCCTCTGATCCTCAGTGTCAAATACTTCGGAACTCCTCGAAGTGAAGCAATAACTCCACTATTGGGCAAGAAAGCTCCTCCACTAGGTGGGGGTGGTAGGCCACCTCCTCCTCAAATCTGAGGTCCACCCTCACCTGTGTCTACCTCCTGGTCTGCATCCTCCTCCTCTGGCTCACTCTCTGAAAATACCTCTATGTAGTGGGCCTTGCCCTTAGTACATCGATGCCCTAGTGGCCATGGCTCTTGACAAGTGAAGCATTATTTCCTTTGTCAAAGGTCCCCCTTAGTCTCATCATCTAGCTGTCCCTTCGATCCACTCCTAAGAATGTCTGGAGCCTTTTCCCTTCTAAGGGAAAGAGGGTTTAGTAGGTGTTGGAGCCCTCGTCTTTGGAACAACATCTAGCATTTCATGTGCCCGACTAATGGCATCTTGTAATGATACTGGCCTATAAGCTCATACCCTACCTCGCAGAGGTTCGGCTAACCCCTCGATAAACAACATGATCAATCTCAACTCAGAAATATCTGAAACCATCACCGCGAACCTCTGAAACTCTACCATGTAAGCCTTTGCGCTACCTGTCTGCTTCAGGTTAGCCAACTCCCTGAAGTGCATCTCTGGATCCTTCCTATCAAATCTCTCCACCAGCCTGCGAGTGAACTCACTATAGGATGTGACCACCACTCTTGTGCATCACCTTCATGTAGCAAATTTGATGGCGTCTGTCTCCCGCATAGGATTCAAATTAATGTAAGTGTCTAGTTTCTGAATCCACGACCTTGCAGAACTCCTAGCTGACCCATCAAACCCAGGCAATATCACCTTCCCTGTTAGCTTCTGATTATCCCAATTTTGATTATGTTGTCTAGAAGTCCCTACTTTAGGCCGCTACTTCTTCAAATGGAAATAATCTGCAAAAGTAATTATCCCCCTGACTCTAGGATTCAATGCTTTATACTCATCAACGCCATCTGTGAATGATCTGATCAACTCACTGAATGCATCAACCCCTCTCTCTCGCTCTGGTTCCTCTATGAAACGAGGCATAGTAGGCCTAGGAATCTGACCATACGTGTGGTTTATGAGTGGAGGTATATGACTCCCTTCTCCTATTTTGGAACCTCCTTCACCTTCATTGTTTCCTCCTCCATCACCTTGAGGTCCTTCCAGCATATTCTGCATCTATAGTGTTAACATCTACCTTATCATCTCCATCATTTGTTGATTTGCTCTAGCCAACTCCTCCAGTAGTGGGTCACGCCCACCCTGTCTGGGTTGCTCATCACCATTGTCCCCCATGTAGTCTCTAGCATTTTTTAACTTTGTATCAGAAAGTTGCTCAGGCTCGTCTTCTCTACCACGGCCCCTTCCTCTACCTCTAGGACGATAAACAGCTCCACCAAATGGTCCTATCATGACATGCTCTCGAGCCCACAGCTAGCCAAGAACATGCTCTAATACCACTGATATATTCTAGCTAGAGAAATATAGTGAAATATCAAAACATGAACTAGCTACAACTCTACCTCTAGGACGATAAACAGCTCCACCAAATGGTCCTGTCATGACATGCTCTCGAGCCCACAGCTGGCCAAGAACATGCTCTGATACCACTGTAATATTCTAGCTAGAGAAATACAGTGAAATATCAAAACATGAACTAGCTACAGCAACAAATAAACACGCAATCTGAAAACTCCACAAGAACAACAAATTCAGAACATCGTTGAGCCGAAATAGAGCTGAGCCATTTTATTAAATATCCAATGAGAAGTTGAGTACAAAATATAGTGGAATTTGTGCACCTGGACTTGCCAAAGCAAGCACGCAAAACCCAGGTGAGAATGAAGGAAACTCCAAGCTAAAAATGGCTCACTGGTTGTACGCTCTATCCAGAGATTTATTGTTGCTGCTATTGGAGACAAACTAATATTTGAGGCCCCAAATATGCTCCAAAAATTTTGAAAAATTAGGACAATGATCTCCAACACCGTACCAATAAAACCCATAAAGCTTTTGGGCTAATTCCAACCTCCCAAAATTAAAGTGAAATCACCCATTGCCTAGCTCTGTGTCCCAATAGAAAATCTACAGCTACTCCACCCAAAATCCTCCACAAAAATAATTGAGAAATCACTGAAAAGATAGAGAGAAATTCCAGCTATTTCCCGGCACAAGATTGCAGCAGCTACTTCAACAAAAATGGCCCAAAAAAACCCCTGCGCAAGCCCTAAGGAAGAACAGTATGGGCCACACAAATGGAATAGTCTCAAGCTTCAATACTCCACAAGGAAATTTGTCCTCCAAGCAAAATTCCTGCAAATTCTCAAGGCAAATCTCCTCAGCAATCTCTTCCTCCAAGCAACTCTACTTCTACCACTATGCCCCCCTGAAAAATTCGTCCTACCTGTTGTAGAGATGAAATGGTTCATAAAATGCAAGAAAAGAAATATTTAATCAGCTCCAAATTTTCTCTCCTAGGTTGAGACTCTAAGTTCACCGTAAGAGAGCTGGGATTCTCTGCTTGGAAATCCCTGTGCTAAGCAACACTGCTTGACTTGGCTCAACAACTTAAGCAAACTTCCAATTTAGAAATGAAATGCCAAAACCAGAATGATCAAAATGAGGTCCTAACCTTGCTTTTATTTTTGCTTTCACTTCCTCATACCATGGTTCGATTTTTTCCCATACCATGGTTTGATCCTTCCCATGGTTTGATTTCCATGTTTGGTAGTCTCCACAACTTAACTTTAATTTTTCTTCTTTTCCTAAGTCCCAACCATTGCCTTTTCTCCAAAATTTATTAAATATCTCCACAATTTATTTCGCCTAATTTTATTTAGCTAAATATATATATTAATCAGGGTCGGCAAGAGCGGGAGGGGTGTTGCATAACCCCAAGGGAACGAACAGAATAGAGTATGCCTAGGGAATTGGAATGAAAACAAACAATCAGGCTGAAGCAATGGCTCTCTGGAAAGGGTTAGAGCTAGCATTAAGGAATAAGATTAGTGCTATACATAATACATGTTATTGGAGACTTTGCTTGGGCAATCAGGAACATTCTAGCCCTACAAAAAGGCATAACGAAACATAAGTCCAAGATCTGGTGCTATATTGAAGGTCTTCTCTCCCACTTCGAAATCCTGACTCCTTGGCATGTGATGTGGGATTTAAATAGCATGGCGGATAAGCAAGCAAATCAGGGAGTGGTGCTCCCCCCAAGCCACCTTAGTCTAGGGGGAGCAATTGAGATCCACAAACTTCCCTAATGACCATGGAAAACAAGCCCAAATGGACTAAGGGCAATCTCCATAAGAAACATGAGCTCTCGAACACCCAAGGCACATGTCGCAGCTACCTCCCAACTGTCACCACCCTTGGCACATTGATTCAGCATGACACTTGGTGGAGTTGGCTCACCCCTAGTGTAATCACCCACCACGTGGATGACGGTAAGGCAAGTCACATCAATCCTGTGGAGGGTCGATACACATGTGCCATGGATACGACGAACATCAATGCAGTGAACTGGCTTCAAACGAGAGCATGCGAGAGGGATTTGACTCGCAAAGAGATGAATTGGCTCGGGAGAAAGTACGATCGAGGCAGGCCGAGAATTTATGGCATGTTGGCCTTTCGAAATATGACAATTGATGGCTTTCCCTTCCATCAGAAATATTCCTCCAACGCATAGAGTGGTGATACGGGTGCAGCCTCATTCTGGAGTTGGAAGCTTCAGGTCGAGAACCGTCTTTGCGTGGCTCTCAAGAGCACAATTGGAAAAAGGGCTCGGCATTGTTCTCAGGAGCGCAAGGAGGTGAACACTACCATTGTTACAGGGGACTTGGGTGCAGACAACCTTGGAATCCGTCGCAGTAGCAATTGGAAGGAAATGGACCCTTTGAAGCGCAATCTGGACTCCTCCTCAGACTCGTCCCCATCAGTGGAAGATATTCGTAGTCAGTAGGAGGCTCAATTGGCCCACCTGCACATCAATTTGAACAACTTACTCTTCAATATCAGGGACAATGACAAAGACATAGCAGAAGGATGATGTTGCAGGAGAATATGATCGCAGAGCAGGAAAAGTTGATGCTCTGGTTAAGGAGTGAGGTTCTCAGTCTCGTCAGCATGTGGACCAAGATGACAAGGGCAAGCAGACCCAAAACCTTCTGGCAACAATTGACTCTCGTACCCAAACTGGAACGGACCTGACTCTAGGATTCAATGCTTTATACTCATCAACGCCATCTGTGAATGATCTGATCAACTCACTGAATGCATCAACCCCTCTCTCTCGCTCTGGTTCCTCTATGAAACGAGGCATAGTAGGCCTAGGAATCTGACCATACGTGTGGTTTATGAGTGGAGGTATATGACTCCCTTCTCCTATTTTGGAACCTCCTTCACCTTCATTGTTTCCTCCTCCATCACCTTGAGGTCCTCCCAGCATATTCTGCATCTGTAGTGTTAACATCTACCTTATCATCTCCATCATTTGTTGATTTGCTCTAGCCAACTCCTCCAGTAGTGGGTCACGCCCACCCTATCTGGATTGCTCATCACCATTGTCCCCCATGTAGTCTCTAGCATTTTTTAACTTTGTATCAGAAAGTTGCTCAGGCTCGTCTTCTCTACCACAGCCCCTTCCTCTACCTCTAGGACAATAAACAACTCCACCAAATGGTCCTATCATGACATGCTCTCGAGCCCACAGCTAGCCAAGAACATGCTCTAATACCACTATAATATTCTAGCTAGAGAAATATAGTGAAATATCAAAACATGAACTAGCTACAACTCTACCTCTAGGACGATAAACAGCTCCACCAAATGGTCCTATCATGACATGCTCTCGAGCCCATAGCTGGCCAAGAACATGCTCTAATACCACTGTAATATTCTAGCTAGAGAAATACAATGAAATATCAAAACATGAACTAGCTACAGCAACAAATAAACACGCAATCTGAAAACTCCACAAGAACAACAAATTCAGAACACCGTTGAGCCGAAATAGAGCTGAGCCATTTTATTAAATATCCAATGAGAAGTTGAGTACAAAATATAGTGGAATTTGTGCATCTGGACTTGCCAAAGCAAGCACGCAAAACCCAGGTGAGAATGAAGGAAACTCCAAGCTAAAAATGGCTCACTGGTTGTACGCTCTATCCAGAGATTTATTGTTGCTGCTATTGGAGACAAACTAATATTTGAGGCCTCAAATATGCTCCAAAAATTTTGAAAAATTAGGACAATGATCTCCAACCCCGTACCAATAAAACCCATAAAGCTTTTGGGCTAATTCCAACCTCCCAAAATTACCCAAAATTCAAGTGAAATCACCCATTGCATAGCTCTGTGTCCCACTAGAAAATCTACAGCTACTCCACCCAAAATCCTCCACAAAAATAATTGAGAAATCACTGAAAAGATAGAGAGAAATTCCAGCTATTTCCCGGCACAAGATTGCAGCAGCTACTTCAACAAAAATGGCCCAAAAAAACCCCTGCGCAAGCCCTAAGGAAGAACAGTACGGGCCACACAAATGGAATAGTCTCAAGCTTCAAAACTCCACAAGGAAATTTGTCCTCCAAGCAAAATTCCTACAAATTCTTAAGGCAAATCTCCTCGGCAATCTCTTCCTCCAAGCAACTCTACTTCTACCACTATGCCCCCCTGAAAAATTCGTCCTACCTGTTGTAGAGATGAAATGGCTCACAAAATGCAGGAAAAGAAATATTCAATCAGCACCAAATTTTCTCTCCTAGGGTGAGACTCTAAGTTCACCGTAAGAGAGCTGGGATTCTCTGCTTGGAAATCCCTGTGCTAAGCAGCACTGCTTGACTTGGCTCAACAACTTAAGCAAACTTCCAATTTAGAAATGAAATGCCAAAACCAGAATGATCAAAATGAGGTCCTAACCTTGCTTTTATTTTTGCTTTCACTTCCTCATACCATGGTTCGATTTTTTCCCATACCATGGTTTGATCCTTCCCATGGTTTGATTTCCATGTTTGGTAGTCTCCACAACTTAACTTTAATTTTTCTTCTTTTCCTAAGTCCCAACCATTGCCTTTTCTCCAAAATTTATTAAATATCTCCACAATTTATTTCACCTAATTTTATTTAGCTAAATATATATATTAATCAGGGTCGGCAAGAGCGGGAGGGGTGTTGCATAACCCCAAGGGAACGAACAGAATAGAGTATGCCTGGGGAATTGGAATGAAAACAAACAATCAGGCTGAAGCAATGGCTCTCTGGAAAGGGTTAGAGCTAGCATTAAGGAATAAGATTAGTGCTATACATAATACATGTTATTGGAGACTTTGCTTGGGCAATCAGGAACATTCTAGCCCTGCAAAAAGGCATAATGAAACATAAGTCCAGGATTTGGTGTTGTATTAAAGGTCTTCTCTCCCACTTCGAAATCCTGACTCCTTGGCATGTGATGTGGGATTTAAATAGCATGGCGGATAAGCAAGCAAATCAGGGAGTGGTGCTACCCCCAAGCCACCTTAGTCTAGGGGGAGCAATTGAGATCCACAAACTTCCCTAATGACCATGGAAAACAAGCCCAAATGGACCAAGGGCAATCTCCATAAGAAACATGAGCTCTCGAACACCCAAGGCACATGTCGCAGCCACCTCCCAACTGTCACCACCCTTGGCACATTGATTCAGCATGACACTTGGTGGAGTTGGCTCACCCCTAGTGTAATCACCCACCACGTGGATGACGGTAAGGCAAGTCACATCAATCCTGTGGAGGGTTGATACGCATGCACCATGGATACGACGAACATCAATGCAGTGAACTGGCTTCAAACGAGAGCATGCGAGAGGGATTTGGCTCGCAAAGAGATGAATTGGCTCGAGAGAAAGTACGATCGAGGCAGGCCGAGAATTTATGGCATGTTGGCCTTTCGAAATATGACAATTGATGGCTTTCCCTTCCATCAGAAATTTTCCCCCAATGCATAGAGTGGTGATACGGGTGCAGCCTCATTCTGGAGTTGGAAGCTTCAGGTCGGGCACCGTCTTTGCGTGGCTCTCAGGAGCGCAATTGGCAAAAGGGCTCGGCATTGTTCTCAAGAGCGCAAGGAGGTGAACACTACCATTGTTACAGGGGACTTGGGTGCAGACAACCTTGGAATCCGTCGCAGCAACAATTGGAAGGAAATGGACCCTTTGAAGCGCAATCTGGACTCCTCCTCAGACTCGTCCCCATCAGTGGAAGATATTCATAGTCAGTAGGAGGCTCAATTGGCCCACCTGCACATCAATTTGAACAACTTACTCTTCAATATCAGGGACAATGACAAAGACATAGCAGAAGGATGATGCTGCAGGAGAATATGATCGCAGAGCAGGAAAAGTTGATGCTCTGGTTAAGGAGTGAGGTTCTCAGTCTCGTCAGCATGTGGACCAAGATGACAAGGGCAAGCAGCCCCAGAACCTTCTGGCAACAATTGACTCTCGTACCCAGACTAGAACAGACCTGAGCATAGGCGAGCGCAACAGCCAACAACAGCAACGCTCAGTCAAAGCCGAAGGGATTTGTCCAGACGTCCCAGGTTATAATCATTCCCTTCAGTTTCTTTTGATGCAGTGTTTTGCAATTTTGCTTTTAGGAGTATTCCATAAAGTCTATAGTATATCTAGGAAGTTTAGAACTCTCGGCGTTGCTAGTAAACGCAATTCTGCTGAAACTGTGGGCATCATTTTTGTAATAAGCTCTATAACTGATAGACTAGTAAGACTTGTAAGACTTTGCTGCGGGACAGGAATCCAGCGATTTTGAATTTTAATATAAAAACCATACCCGTTCTTATTATATATATATATATATCGCCAAAATTGGAAAATTGGAAATTTCCATGTCAAAATTTTTAATTGAGGATATGACATGGAGGCTTGATGTTCATTGTTGAGTTCCCCTAAAGAGGAGATTGTTCACCAATACAAGGAGTTGTTAACACTTGTGTTGGGTAAGCCATTCATTATAACCCTGGGTGACACTGGACCAAGACTGTCATAAGAAAATCAAGTAAGACTAAGGTAAAACTGTCAATAGAGAACAAGGTGCATCACTTGCACTGGTTAGTTCTTGGAAATTGCTGGCAGAGTTGTTTGCAAATTCAAGGGGAGTTCATCAACGAATTGAATGAACCATGTAGGTGAATGACTTCTTACTAGACAAGCATTTATAGCAGTTGAGTACTCGTGTATTATGGTGGATGGTTGTTCCTTTAAATGGGCTTGACAGCTTAGTGGTGACTCTATGATCAAGTTACAGTATACAAGTACTAAGTTGGACCAAATGAAAGCTTTGCAGTGTAACACCGCCTTCAGAATCTGAAGAAGCATTTGTTGCAATAGAGCAAAGAATAATGAAGATCTCACTGGATAAGGCAAATACTCATTAAGGAGGGTACTAGAATAGTTAACTCATACTTGTCTTGTGTGTTGGTATTTCATCGTGTAGATTGTTATTGTTTTGATTATTTTCAAGTAGAAAATGTCTCTACGTGAATAGTCTTCTTGAGTTGTCTAAGAAAGTTATTGGATGAGAGCTAAAAAAAGCTCCCAGTTTAGGGTGTGGTTGAGATATTCTCTCCAGTCTCAAGTTTCAACTAGTTGTGATTGTGATAAGATGGTATGTCTAACTTTAGGCAAACCTTCATGTATTTATGTATGTACAATTACATTGGTGAATAGAACAATCAACAAGAAGACACACCGCCCTACCCCCCCCCCTCTTCCCCTGTTCATGAGTATTTCTCTTGTCCAGAAAGATCATTATTCTCTGGTCTATTGTAACAAATGCTTTTTCAGATCTTGAAGATGGTCCTACACTGCAAAGCCTCCATTTGGTCCAAGTTGTTGTGGCATCTTCCTTCTTGTTTTCTGATAGAATTTATTGCAATAAATTAACAATATGATGATAGTCTAAAATTATCGCTATGTTATCAAAAAGATCTCCATTTCTACTCAAAAAAGGCTGGAAACCCAATAATTTTAATTTTATTTTATATTTTTTGATGTTTGATGATATTTTGCCAATATTGTCCTGATTTTTCTCATATCCCAAGTTTATGACCCACCAATATTTTGTCAATACCAATAATTGCAACACTGAGTTAGATCCCTGTTCACATATTCAACGCTTTACCTTTAATGTCATGGCAAAAATTGTATCAGAATGTGAAATGCTGACAGCAACAAAGAGACAGAGACAGGAGCATGAGCCCTTGATTTGTATGGCGTGGATGCAGATATTCTCCCTATCCTCTGCTTCATTTGAAGAAAAATGCGATATGAGAACTACAGGTTCTTCAATATGACCTAGCAGCAGGTTGTGTTAACTCATAATCACAACTATCTTCCAGACTTAAAAAATTTCTTCGAGAGGTCCTATTCAACTTGATGTGCTCTGTGTGGACAATAACTCGTACTGTAAATGAACAAGGCTCTTCCTTCTCAGTCAGTGGTTCCTCGGCAGCCTAAGGAAGCTTCAGGGAAGCTTCAGAATGATTGGCATGATGATATGCAGCTAGCGAATTATTGGATCAAAACCTAGGCTAGAGAGTTGGCAAAATCATTGGCTATATCACGATGATGAAATACCAATTGAGAATATCCATACAGATGCAGAATCTGAAGATAGAGCCACCTTAAGGTCAAAACTTGAACCCTCTGACACAACTTATGAACGGTGAAAAGTATGAAAGGACAGGGATTATGGAAACATGTGTGTTTCATATTTTAGTATTTGGAAAAAATCAGTTTTGCTAAACTATATAATGTTTCTGCACTTATTATAGATATAAGTAACAGAGAATATTGGAAAACGTTATGCTAAATTTAAGAAGAGAAAATATATGTATTGCTCTAAAATTGTGTATATATCCACAACCTTGGGAGGATAGAAAGTCTATAGGCTGAAGCGAAAATGGCAGAAATACAAAGCCATTTTTAAACCAAAACTAAAAAGCAGGAAAAATTATGTTAATTGGTTAAATCAATTTGTGACAAGATCTAAAATAACTTGGGAGTGAAAATAATAATTCGGTGCTTCTTTTGGCTTTCAATTTATAAGACACGAGAAATAGTGTACGGTGGATGGATTCCATTAAACCATTGGTCTGCTAATTTCAGGAGCAAAAATATATAGCTTTGAGTGAGTTGCTCACGACATGCTGCCTGAGCTAAGCTTTTGAAATTAGGTAAAAAGGATCGATCAATCTTAATGATTCAAACACTTGAAAATAGTGAGAGGGAAAAAACAGTTTGAGCAACCTTGAATCTTTGCCAATCCAGAAAGTTTGAAAATGTTTCCTCCATCAAGCTCCTAGAAATCATTGCGAAAGAGGTGATAACAAAAAAGAATGCCCACACTGCCATGATATTCCATGCTATTAGATGGTTCTCAATTCGAAGCCCCTTAACCCCTTAACCAATATCCTACCACTGCTGATTTATGATTTTGACAGGGCAAAGCTCAGGGATTAAGAGTAATTCTGTACTTATTAGGGAAGCATGCTCTTACCATGGCCGGGGAGTTCTACCGCAAGCTGTTTATAAAGATTCAAATTTTCGATCATCATGGTTTATCTGCTTACCATTTCACTCTTAGCGTCCATCTCCTTTGGTTTTTCTCGTAGCTATAACTCAACTATGAAGGAAACGGCAACAGTTCAAATGTCCCTGACTGACATATACTAATCCATCTTTGATGGCCTCTTGTATTTTTGGAGCAAGCCAGACACATGATACAAGAAAAAATTTGCATTGATAAGCTAATCCACCTTTGATGAATTCTTGTCTCTTGCATGGAGAGAACTACAAAAAATAACACAAGCAAAAGCCTGTAATTTCAGTATCTGGAGACCATTGATTTTTTTTACAAGATAATCACATCCGTGGGCTGTCAAGGTTACCAGGACTTTCATCCGGTAAAAGGTGTGGTTTTTCTACTGTAGCGGCTAGCCTGCCCACTGGTCGTCCTTACCACAAGTGCTCCAACTAGTTGCCAGAGCACAAGACCGATTCGACAATTTCAATATAGGTAAATTTAAAACTATAAAAATGTTTCATTCAATTTAAAGTCTGTTTACAAATAGTTAAATTGTTCCTGCAGGAGAAAATTTGGCATAGGCCAGATTTTCCATCACAGGAATGAGGCTTTGCAATTCCTAAGCATTGACAGCAGGGAATCGATTCATTGGTGAGGTCAACAGAGCGTTAAGCCATCTAAAGGAAACATAATGCCAACAGAGCATCAGTTCACTGGTGAGGTTGACAGAATGTTCCGCCATATGCCAGGAACGAAATACGAGCAAAGATTGTAATTTCAATATAGGCAGGTCTTTGTATTTTCCAAGAACAACTGGGCAATGTCCATGAACAAAGCCACTTTACAATTACATCCACCACATCCATGGACTGTCACAGTTGTCAAGCCCTTCACCCAGTCTCGGATGCACCTTTTCTAGCCTGCCTGCTTCGATTTATACCCAGATCAGCGTTACAACATACGCTCCACCTTGCCAACTTGCCTCTAAACCACAGCTCAATCAACAATTTCAATGTAGGCAAATTTACCACTATAGAAAAAGCCATTTTCTTCAATTTAAACTCTGGTTGCAAACAGTTAGGATAAGACTTCCAGCAAGGTATAACAGATTCCACCTCGCACGAAAAAGGCTTTCAATAAAATTCCGAACAGCATTTTCAACAGTGCATCGGTTCTACTGATGACGTCGACCGAACTTTAAACCATCTGCCAGCATCCCACTGTTGTTCTGGAATGTCCGGAGCACATTTAGAGGGATAAGGCCAAATCCAGGGTGCATCAGGATATGTTTATTAAAGCACTTTCAGGCATATGCATCCCGCAATTGCCAGATCGGAACTTTAGCCAAAACCCTATAAAATAAAATAAAAAAGGAAGAAGAAGAAGGAGGTGATTCAAGTCTTAAACGACCTTTATCTATTCTATATTTGATGGACCAAACACATTTTACTCCTTGAGGTTCGATCCATCGACGGAGTAGGATAAATTTGGAATCAAAAAAAATTGTGAAATACAGAAAGCGGAACAAAGCTAATGGAAACACATCCATAAATGAATTGAATTTTTTTATAAGATAGAGGGTTAGAGACTTACTGCAGCTTCAGTCAGACTGTACAAGCGTAATGCCCCTTTGGACGAAGGCGACTGGATCCTGAAACGATGAAAACAGAGCGCAATTACTGATCCTCCCGCAGCTGCCAGGCCTACTAATACCAATGCGTATCTCATATCTACTAGCACCGTTCATTTTTTTGGTCCATCGTCCACGTCGTCATACTATTTGAAATCCGTCTTGCCACATGGTGATGCGAATATCGAAAGAGGGAACGTCATTTCATCTTTCCACGTGGTTGCCATGTCGACAGTCAGGGCAGTTGTTTTGTGAGGTTAGTACCCACGCTTTTAACTTTCCACGTTGACTTTCACCCTTCCAGTAACTTCACCCTTGAATTAATGTAACCAATTTTGTAAGTCAATACTCAATTATCTAGATTCATAACATTTTCTTGCATGGAATTTTTATTGTCATCCGTTTTGTAAGTCAATTGTCTAGATTCATCACATTTTCTAGCATGGAATTGTCCATTATCTAGAATGTGTGACTACTTTGTTTAGTTACATTTTCAAGCATGGAATTGTCTATTATCTAGAATGTGTAATTACTTTGTTTTTTTGGTTTTTTTAATAGAATATTGTGATATGAAAATAGAAAAGAACGAAAGTAATTTTAATGTTTATTAGGTTATAAATAGTTTATAGGACAAATTGTTTCTCTATTTGACTCATGTAATCAGTGATTTTTCTGTGGAGTTTTACAATAAATGCTCTTAGCTTCTCGACAAACTTTTCATGAATAGATTATCCCAAAAGCTAGCTACCAAAATACCTTCACAATTTTCCTACTAAAATTATGAATGAGATTATAATATTTTATTATTTAAATTATATTTTATTATTTTTTAGTAGAATTTGGTAATATGAAATTATAATTTATTATTTAAATTATATTTTTATGACTTTTTATTAGAATTTGGTAATATGAGATTATAGTATTTTAAAATATAAAATAGTCTTAGATGTAAGATAAAATATAAAATAGATTTTGTATTTTGAAAAAATTATAATATTTTAATAATATTAGTTTAACAATTTAAAAATATAATTTTCTCAATTTTTAATTAATTAAATTTTAAATAAAATTAATAAAAAAATTTAATTATTACTATTAAGTATTGAGGTAATCAGGACTTCCCGGGAGGTCACCCATTCCAGATCGCCTTTGGCTCAAGCGCGCTCAACTGTGGAGTTTTCCCCACAATCAAGCCCACTTAGCTTGCTACCCCATTTGCAAAACCTTAGCAAGTATTGTGCCTTATGAACCATTCAAGTAGAGCTCCCTTCACTCTTTATATTTAAATTTTGAGGGGTGTAAGACCTGGTTACCGGGTGCAAGTCCCGGAAGTGATGATTGACGCTATGTGATTCATTTCACTAGTTTCAATCCCACTTCTTCACCCTTGTGAGCATCACCCGATGCAATGAGTGCTAAGTGGGCTATTAAAAAATCATGAGAAATTAGTCAGTTACGACTACCTCTCATGGGAATTCTCATAGATGAATGACTTACTCAACGCAGTTGAATCTCAAAAAATGATATCTAATATAATGCACTCCAATAACCCCTCAATACTTAAATACAAAGAGTGAATGGAGCTTTACTTGAATCGTTCATAAGGCAAAATACTTGCTAAGGTTTTGCAAATGGGGTAGCAAGCTAAGTCGGCTTGGTTGTGTGGAAAACTCCACAGTTAAGTGTGCTTGAGCCAGAGGTGCTCTGGTATGGGTGATCTCCTGGGAAGTCTTGGTTATTGGGTGCAAGCCCCGGAAGTGATGATTGACACTATGTGATTCATTTCACTAGTTTCAATCTCACTTCTTCACCCGTGTGAGCATCACCGGATGCAATGAGTGCTAAGTGGGCTATTCAAAAATCATGAAAAAATAGTTATTTATGACTAACTCTCATGGAAATGGTTATAACTAAATGACTTACATAAAATCCTTGAATCTAAAAAACGATATCTAAATATTATAATTGAATGTTATTTTTTATTAATAAAATATAATATATTATTAATAATTTTATTTAAAAAGCAAATTCAAATTTTATAAATTTTCAAAAAAAGTGTAATTTTAATATTGATAAAAATAGTATTATATTTTTTTAAATTATTAGATTTTGAATTATTATTTTAATATTTTATTTAAAATGAATAATTATATTTTATATTTTAAAATATTCATAATTTTATCTTTTTAATATTTTATTTATAATTTTATTTTAAAAAATATTTATATTTTATATTTTAAAATATTTATAAATTTAGAATTATAAGGAAAAATAATATTTGATAAAAGAGTAATTAAAATATTTTTATTTTACTTTATAGTAAGAATTTGTATAAATCATAATAAAGTATATTATCAAAACACTATTTATTATTGAAATTAAGTGTTTAATATTATGAGCAGTGATTCTAATAAAATATTTAAATTTAATAAAATATAATTTTATAATTTAAATTAATAAAATATTTTTTAGTTTTTTTAAATTTTGAAATTTCCAAAATTTCTTTATATAAAACTATATTCCATCAAAATTGCGTCCACGATTCAAATGATTTGGTCAACTTTTACTCAACGAGTCAACACTTTGCAATTGTGAGAAACTAAATAAACACAAATTTTAAGTGATAAACTAAAAAAATAATATGTATTTCACATTGACGTATTTAATGTTTTATATATTTGGGATAGTATTTTTTTATTTAAAAAATATTTGAAAAGGTATTACATTTTAATATATAAAATATTTAGTTTGAAATATTTATATTTTTATAAATATTGTAGATTTTTTTGGTAAATTAATTTTTTTAATTCAAATCTTTATATTATGGTTATAAATAAGAGATGTTGGAATATTTTTATGTCTTTTCTACATGAAATTTCAATATTAACTATTTTGTATCTCTAAATCCATATTTATCTTTTCACATTTGCCGAGTATAATTATAAAATTATCATGTAAAATATCAAAAAATAAATGTCATAAATAACAAATAGCATGAGCATGAGGGTCATTAATTTTAAAAGGGAAAAACATTATCATTGCAGAATATTTCGGGATGACAATGTTTTCCCCTTTTGAAACTATTTCTAGCGAATATTCCCCAAAAAACGTCGTTTAGGGCTTCAAAACGGCTCTGGAAGTTCAAGACCCGAAAATTTGCCAAAAATAGTAAATTGTGCTACAATTAAGGAAACTGAAAAAAACTGAAAGAAAGAATGGTGGGTTTCCAAGTGGAATAGATGGTTGGCCACCAATATCCACCTGGATCATAATGAAGGAGCAAAGGCGTTGGCGGGACAGGGCGTTTATGAATGGGAGGAGGTTAGATCAAGTCAGCTCAAGGATGACTGTACCGACATAGCCGAGATAGACATAAAAGGGTGTGATTGGATGTGGACAGACACCGGAGAGTAGGGTATGCACCCCGGGGGGGACCAAACCCCAAGAAGTGTTTAATGTTTCTTGGGAACTAGACGGCACGTTCAGCTCGTAACCAACGCAAGGGACGGTCGTAACAACAAAGTGGCGTTGGATCTATCCAGAAAGGCAATACATGGAGATTAAAGGAAGGTGAGGTGGCAGCAGAGGAGGGTACACTCTTGAGTATGAATACCCCTATCTCCAAGAACAATAGTGATTATAAGCCAAGGAGTAGACACTCAAAGTTAATCCCCATGTCAAATCGCGCAATAACAAACATATCTTGGTTGAAGTAGACTCAAGGGAGGACGTAGTGCGCATGGATGAACTTGTGCAAGTTATCACACCCTGATACGACAATAATGGCTGAAATAAGAAAGTTGCAACATAGTGGGGACTTTGGGCTTTAGGTGCATAATGATATTTATTACCCCTCTTCCTGGCTTCTCACACATAACATTATGTGATTCCTCAAAAAATAAACTATCTTTTTGTTGTTGAGAGGAACAACGATCTACTGGAGTATGGAACGGGGTAGGAAGGTTTATCACAGGGGACGTCCTCGTGGCAGACAGTCATCAACCACCCCTCGTAAGAGAACCAAAATGGAGACTGCGGCACGGGAGGCAGCACAAGCTTATGTGGACCTTGTCTCGAAAGAGGGAAAGGCCATTTTTGGAAGTGAAATAATAAGAAGTCTGAGAGTTAAGAGCGAACAAATCGGAGGGTCGTGTGGCGGAGGAGGTTGACTTGGTGTTAGACAGAAGCATCACTTAGACCCGAGAAACCCTGTATCATAAAATAGTGGAGACTACGTGACATATAAAAATGTTTATGGGAAAAATCATTGTAGAAACTGGCTCTTAGGGAGCTCATTTGAGGCAGTTTGAGATCCTTGAGTGGTGAGTAGAGAGGTTGGAGACCCACCTACGCACTTTAGTTGACATTGACTGTCATAAGAAGGACCAGATTGATTCTCTAGCAAAAAAAATTGACACTTTCCTACACTATGTCCATTTCTTGGACATTCTACCTAGCAATGGGGAGGACCAACTAGCTACGGTTCACCACGTGTGTTTGCGCAACACAAGAGGAGAACCGTCGCGCCAGGGTGACGACCAGGAGCCTCCAAAGCAAGTTTACCCCCTACAAGTGGCGACCTTGTTAACTAATCTAAATCTATATTCCTTTGTTATGTTTTTTGGTATGGTTGTTTGAAGTATTATATAGTCATGTTATGTTTAGTTCTTTTAATCCTCGGAAGTATGTTACGATTGAGTAGTTGGGTTGGCATAAAATAGTTAGCAGAAGTCATGGATAAATCTGGAGCTACCCTTTTAGATGCAAATTTTGTAAAAGTTGGGCTATGAAGAAAAATGTTTGTAATGTAATATCCAGGAGGCTGATGAGAATATGGCTACACTGCAGCTGGTTTGGTTTCCAGACCGGTAGATCAGCTGCAAAAAAACAATGTATGTAATCTTTTTTTCTGAATGATGAATAGAAGTTTCATTGCTTATTTACAAAACAAAAAAAGACAAGATTTCCTATGTTTGGGTATGTTACCTCATAACCTTAGATCAAAAGGGAGAAAATGGTGTTGATCAATAATATATCATCTAGGTTTAGCAATGTAATTGTTCTAGTACATGCACTTTTACCAATGTAATTGTACTAGTGCATACACTTTTATGAGTGTAATTCTACTAGTACATACACTCTCACAAAGTGCATAGTCTTGATTTACCTACATAGTTTTGGTTTATCACTTCATCCACATCAAATGATTTGTTTTATTGATATTTTTTGTTTTCTGCCTTCAATACTATATTGTTAAAACACACACAAAATTGATAGGCACAATTAGATAATCGCGTGATTCATTCTATTAACAAGATGTACATATTAATACATCCGAGTTTGACCCTTGGTTTCCATCTTTCAAGAGGTCACTTGGCCTTCGAATAACTATTTGAATTCCTCCATACCAACCCTTATATATTAGGTGTCTAAAATTCTCCCCCTTAATCTGAAGGGGTGTATGCAAGTCCAAGAAGAGAAACGAAATACAAAAATGCAAAAATGCATGGCACTCAATGGTTGAATGTGCTCTCTGAAATGGTGGTTTAAGGAAGGCCATAAACCAAATGAGATAGAAGAACTTGAGGTCTCTAATGGTGGTGGTTTAAATTTGACCACCAACTCTAGAACTAAAGCTCAAATAATTTCCAAGAAAAAATATGATTATGGCTATAAGTTGAAGTCTTTTTCTTGTGGAAGTGCTCCCTGATGTTGGTTTAAAGTTTACCATAATTGATGTAGTAGATACTGAAGCCTTCTGCCGATGGTTGTTTAAGGCAGGCCACCAACCAAAAACATATTAATGTAGCATGACTCTATCTCTAGCTACAACTTTGAATCCAGCTATAGTTGACTTTGCCTCTAGGCTTTGACATTTGACTTTGGTTTAAGTTATGGCTCAGGCTCACTTGATATTTCTTTGAATATGGTAATTGACCATCAATTCCCCTTTTTTTAGATACAAGGTGAGAATATGAAGAAATCACCACTAGAAGACATGTCAATACTCGAGAATGAACTTTGAGGTATGACTGGTATATCTTCTTGGTTTTTGAAGACCATTTCCAAGAAGAAATTTGTATAAGGTAAATCTTCATTCTTGCAAGAGTCTTATGTCTAGAGAATTTGTCTAAATTATGAGTGTGTTTTTCGCAATTCTTACAAGGGTGAAGATCAAAACATTGATCTTTCACATGGCCAACCCGATCACAATGTCGGCATCTGCATAAAAACTGTGGTTGTGGAAGAGGACCAGGATGTGGAACCGGTGAAGATGAACCATCTTGAATAAATCTAGCACTATGAAATTGAATTAGCCTAGAATATTATGGAATGTGAAAGGACACATCCTTGTCATATCCAAGACTAGTTTTGTTATAGTTGTTTGTAATTTCTTCCCAAAGTACGATGATGGGCTTGGGAAGTGCAACCTGAAATTCTACATGTTCATTTCAAAGTACTCATAAAGCGGTGTCCTTGATCTGATTAGGTGTTGGATGCTAATAAGAGTTTGTCTCAAACTCAAACAGAGAATTGTTTGAACAAAAACTACTTCAAAATGATATCTCTTATGTTGTAGCTCCTCTTGTTGCAGTTGTGACTCAAGCTGCAAAAACTCAACATTGTCTTGTTCATTTTGCAAATAGTTTTGAATGTCAAAGAGAGTTTCCTTGTTGATTTTTACCATCCCATCAGTAGTGGAATCTATCAGGGTATTCAGTAACTCTAATGCATCACCAATAAGAACCATTTTCAAGCTCAACAAATGTTAATATAATTAGGAAAAGATAGACACCAACTTGGGTTGTTAGGACATCAAATAAAGATACAAATCAAGTCATTACAGACCACCAAAGAAATTATTGGCTTGTTGAGAAAAAACAACCTTCTAGCTGTAATGAATGCAAATAAGGAAAATGTTCTTTCACAAATAGTATTGAGATCTCTTTCCAATGGAATATCCCAGCCACAAGGGAAATAAATATGTTTGTTGAAAGACTTATGCTCCATAGCACTAACACCAAGCATTTGAAATTAACTTGAGTGAATCTATAACGAAACCTTGTCCGTGTTAATCACAATCTATGCAATTTAGAAAAATTTCACCAACTCCTATCTCTTCAACTACTTTTGTGAGTTTATATCCTCCAAGAGGTCGACCTCTAAATTATAAAATTTACCACAACAAGGAGCTTTAGGCTACTTATAAAGAAACAAGATTTAATTTAAGGGAAGAAATGCCTGGGGGATTAAATTATGTCTAGATATTAATCAACCCCTCGGGTTTAATGCTTGAATATGGTTGGATAGAGAAAAATTACAATAAATAAATACATCAAAGTTCCTTGCACAATTGAGCTAGATGCACTCTTAAAATTCGATGATGGGAATGTTAGAAACCTTGGTCGTAGATCACTACTTTTAATTAAAATAGAAGTTGGGCATATATATATATATATATATATATATATATATATATATATATATATATATATATATATATATATATATATATATATATATATATATATATATATATATATATATATATATATATATATATATCCTAATAACCAAATATTATGAAAACCAGCAAAATCTTGGTTGAAAATATAGTAATCAATATCTCTGATGAAGCAAATGGCATAAAAAAAACCTCTAGCAATATCAAATGCCATAAATTTAAATACAAGAAAATCAAAGATCATATAACAGGTATCATAAAAGATAACTTCGTGAATACAAACACCTTGCGTAGTATGTAGGGCTCTCCAGGCACCACCCTTGCTCTTTAGAAACACTACAAATTTACATGGTTATGACATGTCAAGCTAGGTATTTGGTAACTACACAAAATTGAATTTATATTAAGAAGAGTCATTAATACAGACATAGCAGAAGAAGACCCTTGGGATTCATATTCCAAGGTCTCTTCATCTTTTTATTCTGCATTTACATGTTTAGAAAATTTTCCCAACCCTAGAGGTTTAGGTGCCAACATTCCGCCACCCCCCCCCTCTCTTCATTTGAAGGGGTGTTTGTAAGTCCAGGCATAATTTTGAATCTTTCAATTTTTTCTCTTCCAAGCACTTTGTTGAAGATGTCTGCAATATGCTCATTTGTGGAACAATGACGTAGGTGAATACTTGGCCTCAACATGATGTCGAATCAAATGATACTTTCCATCGACATGCTTGGTTCAATCATGGAGTTTTTTGTTCTTGGCCAATTTTGCTACAGAAGCTTTGTCAATCAAAAGAGGAGTATAATGCACTTGTTTCTCCTGCAAATCTTCAAGAATTTTCTTAACCCACACAATTTGGTTGCTTCTGCAATTGCCACATATTCTGCTTCTGATGTGGAATCTGTTGGAACTGATTGTTTGTGTGACCTCCAAGAGACGATTCTTGATCCAAGACTCATAATATAACTTGGAGTAGATACTCCATTTTCTTTATCTTCATAAGAGTTTGAATCAGAGTATGTGATCAAGCTAAAGTCATTCACATGTGCAAATTTGAGTCCAAAGTCTCAAGTTCCCTTCAACTACCTTAGAATTTTATTTTATTTTGCAGTAGAGCAATGACTCTCACAAGGTTTTTACAAAACTTGGAATGGATTCCAAAAACAAATGAAATGCTTGGTCTGGTAATAGTGAAGTAGTCAAGACTTATTGTGAGTTGATTGTACTTAGTTGCATCCTCAAATTCATTTCCTTCTTTGGATGTGAGCTTTAAATTTTGTTCCATTAAGGTGGACAAAGGATTGTATTCAAACATGCCAAACTTGTTCAATAAATCTCCAATGTGCTTATTTTGAGAGAGGAATATAAATTTATGATGTTGGCTTACTTCAATACCCAAATAGTAGTGAACATATCCAAAAAAAATCATCTATAATCCTTTCATCAAGTTGTTTCTTTATGGATGTAATATAATTTTCATTGTTCCCTCTCATCAGTAGATCATCTACATACACCACAAGGTAGACAACAATTTTGCCAACTTTATTGACAAATAAAGGTTCATCATCAAGATCATAGTGTTAGAAATTTAGTTTCAAAAGAATCTCAATCAATTTCTCATACCAGGCTCACGGTGCTTGTTTGAGGCCATACAAGGATTTGATAATCTTGCATACTTAATGGTCTTGTTCCTTCACAAAAAATCCTTATGGTTGAGACATTAAAACATTTTCTTTCATATATCCATTCAATAAAATCAAATTTTACATCCATTTAATGGAATTTCCATCCATTCTGAGATGTCAAGGGAAAGAGAGTCTCAATGGTGGCCTATTTTTTTGTCGGGGAAAAAGTCTCCTCACAATCAACCCCTACTTTCTATGCAAATCCTTTTTACACGAGCCTTGTTTGTGTTTGTCAAGTGAGCAATCTGATTTGTACTTTTTCTTGAAGACCCACTTGCAACCAATCAGTTTGGTTCCAAATGGAGGGTCCGCCAGGTTCAACACTTTATAAGAGCATCATACTCTTTCTGCATTGCTTCTTTCCATTCATCATGACCAGCAATTTATTTAAATAAATTTGGTTCAAAATTAGTAGAAAATTTTAATTCACAATCATAACAAACATCCATATCAACAACTAAATCATAATCATATACATCACCTCCATTTTGTCTAGTAGAACTTCTCATTCATGTATTTCCAACCTCATCGGGATGAACACTTTCAAGTGTCTTAATGAGCCATTTTGGAGGACCTTTATAATATGTCCTAGATTGTTTTGTTGACTAATATGGGGGTGAAACAATATTTAGCCTTCGAATTCTCTCAATCACATCACTCAAAGTGTCTTGTTGATCAAAAGTGGTTGGAGCTTTGTGATGGGGAGAGAGTGTTTCAGAAGGAGATTCCACAAATTGATCCAGGATAGGAATCCCCCCTTCAATATGTGGAATCTCATTATAAAATTCCTAAAAGTATTTTCATTCTTGAATCTATCCAAGTGATCAAGCTATCGCTCAACAACATTTTCAATCTTGGAAGATTTAAGAAAAATCACATCCTAGATAGTATGAACTTCTTATTTACTTCATCGTAGAGATGATATGCTTTGGAGGTATCTGAGTACCCCAAGAAGATAAAATTTTGACTCCTTGTAGCAATTTTATCTCTCTATTCCTTAGGAATCAAGGCATAGCAGGTGGAATAAAAAATCCTGAGATGCCTCACCGAAGGAATATGGCCATAGCACATTTTGTAACAGACCCGGGGTAAAAGTTCGTGTAATACAAGTTAATAAAGGCAAAAATAAGACCACAGTTAAAGGACACTTATTACAAGATGAATGTTGGGAAAATATATCCTATTGGGAATCACTGGATGTGTTTATGGCTAAGGGGAAGTTGGCAAAGGCAATGGCTAAGATGTTAAAAAGGCAAAAAGGTATTTTTGGCACAATTATTTATGAAAATAGGAGAAACAAAAGGTGAAAGGTAACAGGTTGCATGTGAGGAGGAATTGAAGGAAATTAATGGAAAATTGAAGAAATTAGAGGCATGAATGATAAAAATACCTCAAGGCATCAGTTGGTAGCTTTTTGTCACTTCATTTTCAGAATTACACTCAGAGAGGAGAAGAGCACCAAGAGGAGAAAGATATCAAACAATCAAAGGAAGGACAAGGAAATGAAAGATCAAGCAAGGAAGAGCACAATCAAGCAACTTCAGCAGGAATACTTGCAGGTAACAGATTGTGTGTACGATTTCCTAGTTGTTTTTGACATGCATGATATATGCATGTTGGTATTTGGTTCTTTTCTTATCGGTGGAATGGTTTCGTCAAGTTTTGACAGTGGTTTTTAGCCTTACCTTTCCTTTTTTCTGGATAGCCATGGTGTGATGGGATTATTCTCGATTTTGAGATTTGGAATTTCCGCATGGTTTCGGAATCCGAGGTGGAGGTTGTCTCAGGGTCATTCCCAAAGGCCTAGTAATCCCTTGACCGATTTTTGTAAGGTACACGGTAAGCTTGAGGGTGGTGTCTTGGTAAGGGCCTAGTGATCTAGTATGGATTGCGATAAAGCCTAGAGACAAGGAGACGAAAAATTCCTCAAGGGGAGTGATGAAATCCGGAGGCATTCCAAGCTCGGTTTGGTTTCGTGATCTCGATGTCAGTTTAGGTGAGATCACGATATGGTGAGGGTGGAGGTGGTTTAACCTCTAGATTCCATTAGTTGTTTTTGGATTTGTTTATCAATGAAAGCTAAGTTCTCTTGCTTTTTTACTTGTATTTATGTGGCTCAATGGTTGTTATCTTATGGTTATTTTTATTGTTATAAGCATGGTTATGTGATTGGTTTTAGTCATGGTTTATTTCATGTTTCTACTTGTAACTGAAATAATAATGGATGCAAGACCTAATTAATGTTAAGACAACTAATGGGAGAGGGTGGTGATCCTTCTTGATGTTGATTCCAGACTACGGAGGAGCAGAGTTTATTTAAAGATAGTCATTTCGAGGTTTCAAAGCCTTCAACAACCAAGTATGAAGGAAATTGATTAAAACAGTGGAAAGACTTAAAGTTTCTGAAAAGGGAGGACAAGTGGTCCCCACCACTTTAGCGCAAATCGCAAGATCGCAAGTTTTGAAGTTTAAATGTCTTGTTGATGTAGAAATTTGCAATGTGCGATCGTCGCGCTATTGTGATATCGCAATATCGCAATATTGCATATTTGATATCTCCGCCATCGCAAGTTCCGTTGGTTGCGATGTGCGATCATCGCGCCATCGCAATATCGCAATATCGCATATTTGATATCTCCGCCATCGCAAGTTCCGTTGCTTGCGATGTGCGATCATCGCGCCATCGCAATATCGCAATATCGCATATTTGTTATTTGCGCCATTGCATATCGCACATCGCAAATGGCTGACTGCGATGTGGGCCAAGGGTCAAAGAATGAAATCCAGTTTGTTTGAAGATTGAAGTCCGGGTTAAAAGTTCATTAAAATTTAATTAAAAGTAATGTTACGGGGGCAGTGTAAAGTCTTAAAATAACCATTGGGGTTATAGTTATAATATTATATGGCGAAGATAAAAGACTACCTTTGGACGATTCATCCATGGAAGAACGAAGGTTGGGGTTTTCAATTTAAATTGGCTCGATTTTTAATACGCTAGATTATCTATTGTGACCCCGTCCAGGAATACCATTAACGGTTCGTGGTTTTGACTCATGGTATTGAAAAAGGCAAAATCTATATAAGGAAAAGAAAATGATAGTGAAAAGGAGTGCAAGTGTCTGGGTTTTAATGAATACTTCACTCTGAAGTATATCTGAATGGAAAGGGTGACAGTTTGATGATAGATCTGAATCTGTGATGCACCTATGAAGAAAATGATGAAGAAGGGAATCTAGATCTGAAATGTATTTGTATCTTCTAGATCTGTTTATGTTATGTTTAGATCTGAGATGAGGTGAACATCTGTCTGAAGTGAAGGGTTAAATCTGAACTGAATATCTGATCTGAAGAAGTATGCTGCTCTATAATGTCTGAAGATCTATATGCTAGTTTGTCGCAGCGGAAGCGCGTATATACGCGGGTTTGATGAAGATAAATCGCGTATGGGTTGTTCTATAATGTGCAGATGTATACGCAGGTTGATATGAATGGAAGCACGTATATATGCGGTATCAGTGAAAGGAAAGCGCGTATGAAAACTAAGGTTTGCTGAAGTATGAGTATGAAATGTCTGATCTGATCTGCTGTACTGCTATCTGTTAATGATGAATTCTACAGATATGGGTTGTTTGAAGTGATAAGTATCAGTTTGATGTATGATTAAGCTTAAATGTGTGGAGTGGGTCCAGTCTGAAAATATGATGAAAAGTGGCCTGCAAGTTGTGCTCTATTGAAGTTGTTGGATCCAATATGAAAATTGATGAAACGTGGTCCATGGAGGACTTGTAACCATCGCTTAGTCGAGGTTCATGGCTACTTCTGGGTGGCGCAGTAGGAGAGCAGGGGGTCGTAGCTCCCTTCCAGGAGAGGCTGGTAAACGAGAGCAGGGGGTCGTAGCTCCCTTCCAGGAGAGGCTGGTAAACGAGCGCAGGTGGGTGCCTGTGTGCTGGTATGAGTCTGCGCCAGCACATAGTTGTAATATGTTTTCTTTATAATAAAATATTGAAGGCTGAGACAACGGCAGCGATGGTTTTCTCCCGACTTGGGTTTCCACCTAAAATCTTGGTGTTCATGTGTGATGGTTTATTCTGTTATTACTGCACATGCTTATTGTTATCTAATTATTAGAAGAATGAATGTTGCATAGAACTATGTAAAGAATTAATGGCATAATAAGATCTCTGTGTATACGCGAGTATTATGAAGGACATCCACGTGTATACGCGATTCTGGTTCAGCAAAGTAACGTATGGGTTTTGAAGTAAGAAAAAGTAAATAGATTTGAGTATGACCTAAATACTAATTCACCCCCCCCCCCTCTCAGTATTTTTCCCAACACTTGATAAGTTTCATATGAATTTCCAGTCCCTTATGCTCAGTATTGTATTCATGACCTGTAGATTGCATTGTTGCCAAGTTTTTGACATAATGTCAATCTCGATTGGGGATGGTCAGGCCTAGTCATGGTGTTAGTTTTTAGTTTACAAGTATTTCCCTTGTGTAATTTATGAATTTTGAAAGTTACAGGGATTTCTGGGAAGAGGTCTAGCCCTAGCACTATAATCTAGCCTTAAAATTCACAATCATTGGCACAACATTGAGTGTAAAATTCCACAGTCGCACAGATGCAGGCCTATGCATGCGACTGAGAGGTTCCAGTCACACTGATGTCTTGCAAAGGGAGCGAATGGGGTAAAACTCAGGGAAAGGCCAGGTTGGCTTGGGGGATGGACACCTAGAGGGGTTGGGTTACTCCTGGAGGGTCCTGTGTAACTTTAGGGAAGTCAGTAAGGTTGTTTTTTGACTCCATTTCCTTAATGTCACCTAGGAGGTTGAGTCTGGTCATAACTCTCATATTCAAATCAACTGCATCTATTCGGCCAAGTTTTCTTTGACGATTTGAGGATCATCCTCATGACAATGGAAGTAGATGCACCTCTGGTCATCTCCCTAAGGTGCAGAAGAAGAAAAGGGTGAGCCGGTGAAAGTGGGTATATATGAGTGGAGGAGGTGCGTTACATGTGGTATTAGAGCGGGTTTTGCTCTATTTGGGTCGTATCAGAGCGTGGTTGCACTCTCTTTGGGAAAAGTCTGATGTTGTCAAGGTTATTATCATCATGCATGGGATCAAGTTATACTGTTGGTATGGTCATGCATGATGGTATATGTTGAGGTGTTGTTATATGGATATGTTTAGGATTATACATGTACATGCTAACGTGGACTGATCTTGTAGATGAGATAAGCCTCCTCTGAACAACAATAAGGTATGGATTTTATTTTGGTATCTATTTTTTTCTAACATGAAATACATGTAGGAAGAAGAGAATTAAGGATAACGAGAAAAATGGTAGACTATAGTTCCCGTGACTCTCCCTACAGATAAGTTGGGCAACAACGAGATGAGTATTCTCCTAGTGTGGTAGATACATTTAGGAGCTTGAGGGAAGAGATCAGAAATTGTAAAGCAGATAATGATAGGTTAGTTGAGGTTCGGGAAAGACTTGTAAGGGCTCAGGAAAAGCAGATAGAGGTTAATGCAATGATTCTTTAGAGCCTCCATGTAATCAGAGAATTGACCATTAATCCAAAGAGGACCTAGCGAGTTGAAGCAAGTCCATGGAGATGTAGCCTAGGAGGGGTGAACTCTGTTATCAGCTATTGTGTAATGTGTTTGTTGTGTGTTATTTATCTGCATTTTAATTGTTGTACATGTGTTTTTAACAACTATTTTACTGGAGTTGGTATCAGAGCACAGTTTAGCTCATTTTAGCCAAGGTTAGCTAGAAGAATTAGCTATTGGTTTTGTATTTGTGCAAGGATAATTTAACTATGTGCAAGTTTATGTGTGCAAGGAGAAGGTCAAGATTGAGGAATTAGCTCTCAAATAACAACAAATTAGCTTTTTATGCATTACAAGTGTGATCACAGCTTCATCAAACATTGTTTCTAATCCATCTTCCTTAGTAAGACTCTTTGATAAAGAGATGTTGCAGAAGCTCTACATCGTGAATGAGATGGTGCGAGAGATGTATGAAGATAAGAGGGAGAGAATTATACTTCAAGAGCAGTTGATTGCCATTAAGTAGGAGAAGCAAGAGATTCTTGAAAGGATGCATGAGATGGAGACTCAACTCCATAATGCAAATGCAACCCTAACAAAGATGCATGAGATGGAGACTCAACTCTATATTTCCAAGGAAACCTTAGCCAAGTATGTGCTTGAAAAAGATGTATGCAATTCAATTTTATCTTCAATTTCCTCTCAATATGAATGCGTAGGTGCTTTTGAAAGACACACTAGAGGAATAGGGTCCAAATTATTGATGAATATGGGCTATGAATGTAAAGGATTTGGAAAACATGCACAAGACATAGTTGAGCCAATTTTTGTTGAGGAAAGGCCTAAGTATTTGGGTATTGGTTATGGACGACATAATGTAGAATTCTCCAAAGCCATGAAGGTGTTCCAAGAATGACTTTCATTACATGTTCGTTACCTCAAGCTTGTGAAGTTTATGTTCATGAGGAATGCATAAGTTTTATCCCCGCTTTGCAAGAAGATGTCCATAAGCATGCAACTAATGGGAATGGAAAAAAAGAGGATGTTGAAAGCTCTAAAGTCATTGAATGCATTGTTGGTATTCCGAAGAGATCCATTACCTCATCAAATTTACCTCCTCAAGAAGTCAACAAAGGTGAATGTTCAAGGTATAAATATGCTTTTAATCAAGTTGCTTTTGATTATGATAAACATGGTAAATATTCACTTAAGATTTGGAGAAAGTTTGCATTTTTATTTTGTGGTTTGAATAAACATAATGTTTTGAGGTGTTGGAAGAAGATAGGCATGCACAAGAAACTTTCGAAACAAAGGAGACAGAAAGCCAAAGGTCCATTGGACAATGCAAACCATGTTGAAAAGAAGATGCAATTGTTTTGCACTCATTGCCATAAGCAGGGTCATCTTGTAGACAAGTGTTGGACTTTGTATCCAACAAGTCATCCACGAAATTTAAAGAAGGTGGAGAGAGAGATTGACAAGAATTGAAAGGAGGATTCCATAACTGATGTGGGTCAGGATTATTCACAAGATAAAGTGTAGCTGAAAGAAGCGCCATTGAAATGGTTTGGTAAGATATGGTTAGATTTCTTATCCAATTAAGGCCTTGCATGTCTTTTGATGATTGATGCAAATCTCGCCTATTTGATGCATTTATTTTCCAATTGAATGCATTTATTTTCTCTTGAAATTATGCTGCATGTTGCATGTTTACACTAGGAAGGTGTTTGAAAGTGGAGTATGTTGACTCACTTTGTTTATCATGTATGTTTGTCAACTTGAGAGTGTTGATCATTTGCACATTCATGAGTGTCGACTTGTGTTTGGTCGATAAGTTTGTACACCAAGATGTAAGAGTACATGGTGATGTTCACATGATGTGATATTTGTTGCTTTGAAGGAGCAAAATGAAGAGGTCGTCAAGTTATGTTTCGTGCATGATGTGTTTTTCAGATTAATGTTGTGCTTGTGACAAGATGCCTTAGGATTTTGGAAAGTCCACTCTGTTATCATTCTGTAATTTATGAGATTGTGAGAGTAAACACAAAGGACAACATAAAAACCACTTTGGAAGCTGGGATCTAGCCCTGCTAGCTTCAGAGAGGGATCTCTATGTAAAATTTAGCTATGCTTTATGTGAATTTTAGGGTAGTTATTACTGTGCAAATTGTTTATTTGTTTGTAATTTGATTGGATTGTTTGGTTGATTTAAATATTATAATTCCATTGGGCTATGGACTCTAAAAATTAACTGGATCTGCATCAAACTTTGAAGGAGTTTCATAGGGAAAGCTAGGTTGCACTAGTTGGATCTTTCAAAAATTTTAAATGAATATGAAACTAAAGAAATGAAAGGTTCAGTAGATACTAAGGAGCAATGAAGAATTCATCAATTTGACTTCAGCAAAAAAGAAAGAAATTACCTACAGCCATAATAGGGTGCATATTCCACCAAATCCTATTCGTCACTGTTTTTGTAATGTAATTTAGCTTTTTAAGAAATGACAGTGAAAGAAAACAATGAATAAATACACGAACAAAAGAAAAACATCACCAATTCATACACCACATGAATCCTGTGAAGAAATTCCTTGTATTATTGATGCGTCAAGCAACCAGAAAATTACAATAACTTGGAGAAAATTATATTCAAAATTCAACCTCGAATACTTCAAAATGTGAAGTATTTATACAATAAGTTACAAAATCATTACAAAATCGTTGTCTCAACTGACAATGTATAATTAGCACTATTCTAAACAATATAATCGATCTCTGCAAAGTAATAGGCGAGGTGGACAACTGCGTGGAGAGGTGACTCTGCTTTGAAGGAGTCAGTTATTGAATTGGCCTTTTTCTGTGCTACACTGGCTGATGTGCTGTCTAATGTGTTGGCATATCTTCTTACTGCATCTGGATTACTAATCAGCCTAGTAATTCACAAAGTTTTTCCCATCTGTCTTCATCTAGAATGGTTAACTTAGTTACCTTCCGATAAATTTTATCAACTTCAGTATACTTGGAAAATGTTGGCCTTACCAAAAAAAAATATGATTTACTTCATGCTGGATGAAGAAATCATTCCCCATGGCTTCTAAAAAATTTGTGCTTGTTATGTTGCCTTTGATATTTGCAAACTTTGAACTGTGTATGGCTACCTCCTTCAGTTTTATAGTATAATCTTCGTGAGTAATCAATCTGTCATTAATAAAAGATAAGCTGGGTAACCCTTTCTTATTTAAAGCTTCTATCCTGGTGAAAAATCTATTTACTGCTATCTCCAAACACGAACATTTCTCCTCCAACTGAGCAACAAGATTCTTTTTGGTCAGAATCTTCTTTAGCTCCAAAATTGTTTCTGTTCTATCATCAATTCCTAAATCACCTAATTCATAATTGTTCTTAGAATTTAGTAACTTAAGGATGTTTGTAGATGTGGCAGGCATGTCTTCCAACTGTTCTTTGATCTCTGTAGTGGCCTATGTTGCTTTCTTAATCAAATCTTTCTACAAAAAAATAATCTGAATACATGGCCAAATTTCAAGCATAGAATTCATAGTATCAATCCAAATAATGTCCTTGGCTTGGGCCAAGGTCTGTCCAATAGTTGATTCCCTTTCAAATTTCTGTAGCCTCTCAATCAGCTTCTGAGTTCTCTAAGCTTCGACAAAGTGTGAAGCTTCACTCCTAGTCTTCTTGTCCTGTAGTGCCTTGACTTGGTCCTGCAACTTTTTAATTTCTTTTGTTTGAATTGACAAATTCTCGACATCTTTTGTCAGTTGTTCAACAACCTCAACAGACTGTGTAGTAGGTGTAGTGGAGGTTATAGCTGTTGTGCTGGGAATTGTTGTAATAGGTACAATATCTAGGGGAATCATGGATAGTTTGGCATTTTTCTCCTTTTCCTTGATCATTTTCTCCAGCTAAGTTTCCATTTGTCTTATCTGAGCGTTTTGTTACATGATCAGCTTCATCATGTCATTTTTTGAGTCTCTGTTTCTTCAATATCCTTTGTGAGAGGATCTTCAGCGGCTGGTAACTTCAATTGCTTCCTTAATGCTGCAATGTCAACATTCTTTGTCTTGATCAATTCCTATGCAGATTTCATGTTTGCAGGATCATAACCCATCTTTACTACTAAATCCTTTAAGGATTTAATCCTATTGTCCTTTACAAGAGAATAAATATTCTCCATCTTCAATCGTGATTAAGTATTAGAGAGTGAAACTTGCAATTTAGAAACAACCATAGTAGTGTTGGTTAGAGTGGAGAAAATAGTTTCACCTGTTTGTTTATGCATCTCCATTTGGTTAATGGGATGAATATATTTTGTATCAAAATCAAAATATGTATTCTTGTAATCTGATGTTGATTTAAGCTATGGAATTTGGGCCTCGAGGAAGGCCATCTGCATCTTTCCCTTCTCTGAGTCAAAAACTAACAGTAGCCTGCTTTGGGAGTTGGAAGTCTTCTTCCAAAACTAAGCATATGTGTTATTCTTAAGAATTTCATTCTTAAGTTTTATTTCTTTGAATTTGTCAAAAACAATCTTCTCTTTCTCTCCTTGAACAACTTTGGTGGTCTCGATAGTATCTTATTGCTCCTGGGATACTGAAGAGATTGTGGGAGATGCAGCAAACTTGCCACCTTCCTGAGAGGAAGATGGTGTTTCCTTTATTATCATGGCCACTTCTTATTCTGAACTTTTCTCTACATCTTCCTTTGGAGTCAACTTTGTGCTCTTTTTGTACATAATTTTGAATTCATTTCCTGCACTATCTATCACTAAAGGTGAATCTTATTCCCTTTGTCTTTTGGTTACTTTCTCTTATGGAATAGGAGTCTGTGATGTGGATGTAGAAACAAGCTTCTCCTCAGCTTCCTGTAAGGTATCCTCTACCCAAGTTTGCTGATTCACATACCTCTCAATTTCAGGCCTCTAGGTATGAGTGTATGAGTAGTCTTATTTTCTACTCTCAATTTGGAAATAATACCCATAGGGTCATAAGACCATGTAAAACTTATTTCATCTCCTTGAGAAGCTTATCTACTTCTTCTCCTGTTGATCTATTATTACATATGAAGGAACCAATTTATGTCTTGATCCTGAACTCTGATTTCTTTTTGGTTGACACAAAGTGAATCTCATCGGAATTTAGCATTTGTTTTATGTATTCAAGTGCAAAAATCCTCATGGGGAGGTATTTTGGCAATCTGTATGGTGCCAAATTGCACCCATGCACTCTGATTTCTGTGTAGTTCTGGTACAAGTTGATCCAAGTGGATATTGGTGGCCACCCGCATATTCCACTAGTCAGTTTCATCCGTTTTCTTATTTACTATTCTTAGCAGTTGTTTTTAGGTCCTGAACTTACAGAGCCATTTTAAATCCCTAAACGGCGTATTCCTCAGAGATATATTTCCAACGAGGTATCATATGCAAGAAACAAAGATAATATGACCAAGTTACGACCACAGGAATTTGGTTGCCCAACTAACCCCAACGAGGCCCATAAACTCTTGGTGTTACATCTCCTCAGGTTAGGGTTTTGGTTGTTTAGGGTTTTCTCTTATTGTTCAATAATAAAAAGGCCCTTGAGCCTCATTGTAACACAGTTCAGAGGCATGTAGCCACCACATCTATTCTCATAGATAAGTTACCAATGCCCTAGCTAGTTTATCCCCATTATGTCTGTAAGCATATTTTAGTCATTTGATATTAATGAAATAATTTTTTATTTCTACTACATCTATGTGTTTATGTTTATTTCTGTGTTTTAGTTCGTTCCTACATAAATCCATATTTAGGTTACAACTCCATGAGGGTTTGAAACATATTCCAGTTTCAATATTTTGTAGTAATATTTAGTAAACTTCATGCAAGTGCCACGATCTCCACAGATCGTATTAGAGCATTAAAAATATCTCATTTTAATTTTTTTATTATTATCTCAAATGGGTTTTTAAGAAATTTGATTTTGTTTCCAGGTTTGAGAGATACGATCAATTGAATTCACGCATGTCTGGAACACTGCACCATCGTACGTCCTTTGAGTCTGTGGAATCATTTTATCACCCCACAAGTTATCAAATTTCAAGTGTCTTATAACACTAGAAATATCTATTCAATACCTCAAATGGGTCTTTGACGATATCTGATTTCATCACCTATAACAAAAGTTATCAACAAAGTTGCAGCAAGAGGTACATTTCAACTAAGATTTGGATCAGTGGTATCAGATCAGTCTGCTCTTTCTCGATATTTTTTTGCATGTCCCCAACGAGGTCATGGTATAAGGATTTAGGGCTTGATCTAGTTGAACCTTTGCAAGATCAGTCTTGCAAACCCTGATGGCCTCCCATGGCGGAAGAAAATAAAGACGAGAGAGCAAGAGATCCTATCAAAATATTGCTTGAGGAGGCCCTCGAGAAACAAAGGAATGCGATGATGGATAACTTTGCCCAGATCCTTCAACGACTTCCCACCGGTGGTGCATCTACATCCAACAACCACTCTCGAGGCACCACTCCTTTCAAGGTACAAATCAACTTCGACATTCTTATATTTGAAGGCTAGATAGATGCAGACGTCGTAGATAGATGGTTGAATTTGCTGGAAGGGTATTTTTCAATCCATGATTTCTCTGACTGAGAAAAGATTACTTTTTCACTCCTAAAAGTCGCCCCCCATG
Organism: Pinus albicaulis; assembly: GCA_034641835.2. NCBI lineage: Eukaryota > Viridiplantae > Streptophyta > Pinopsida > Pinales > Pinaceae > Pinus > Pinus albicaulis. Next base: position 124,309,853 of record CM076582.1, on the reverse strand, counting down.
TCAAAGACTGGTGGGAAACGTACTATGAGCAAAAGAACGAGAGGGAACCCTCTTTGTTCTCAGTCACACCCACTTGGAATTTGTTCCAAGATGGCATCAAGGAACAATATTACCCCGTGGGGAGCTATGAGGACAAGTACATCCAATGGACCACACTACGGAAGCAAAAGAGTCAAGATGTGCACGCGTTGATGAATTTGTTCCATACCCTGCGAACAAAGTTGGGTATTAAATATTCAAAGAGACATTTGCTGCTCAAGTATCATAGTTGTTTGCATGGGTACATTCAGGAGGAAATGGAGTTCCTTGACATTACCTCGCTTGAAGCGACATATCGATATGCCACCAAGATCGAATAGAAATTTAAGCAGAAGAAGTGAGACTTTGGATCCGCGAATTTGAAGCCAGGGAAAGGCGCCCCTAAACCATAGAACAAGGGGAAAAGCCAAAGCAGAGCGACTCAGAACAACACCACAAAGCCAAAGAAGGACACGGGGAAGTGGTGTGAATTTCATAACAGCTCTAGTCACAACACAAGCGAGTGTTGTACCAAACTGTCTCTAGTGGCCAAACTGAAGGCATCTAAATCAGATGCATGTTCTGATTCTGAGTCAGAACTGAAAAGAGGGAATGACGAAGGGAAGCAGATCATTGATGTGGATCCCACTGTCACTATTCCCACCACTAAGCTTCGAAGGGAGGATCCCAAAGATCCAAAGGAGGGGGATCGTCCACTACAAGGAAAATACCCTCTAGTAGATGTTTTTGAGGAAGCCCTTATAAAAATACCTCAGATATCGGTTTCTAGTGGAGGTTACTAGAGGAGGTTGGCGGGCGGAGGGTTTTTCCGATGTTTTCTGCTCGGTGTGCTTATCATCCGAAACTACACCAGTGTGCTCAACAAGAGAAAGCATCGGTGCGAACAAAACATTGGCACACCAGACGCAGTGCGCTCCGTACACACCCACCTGGTGCATTGTATTACTATAGAGCACTGGTGCTTTACAACTCTTACTTATAGGTCACGTGTAAACTCTATGCAAAACCAAAACACTAGTGTGCTGCCAAAGCCCGCACCCGAACGGGGTTTAAATATATATATATATATATATATATATATATATATATATATATATATATATATATATATATATATATATATTTACGACCAAAACACTGCATTTTTCACTTTTCTCAATGCTCCAAAGCTCTCAAGCACTGGTGCAATTTATCCTTGTCTGAGCCGCCCTGACATCAGTGCTCTCATTGCACCCATTGCACGCACCGTTGCTATGCATTGCCCACCCATCTCCAGTTTTCATTTTGCAAAACTGTGGTCAAATTTTCTTTTGCAAATTCTACAGCCAATATGCCTCCTCGACGGCCAAATGTACAAGTATTTTTCTTGGTTTTCTATAATTAAGATTTTTAGCGGATTATAATTTCAAATAACCTTAAAATTAACCATTTAAATTTTATTTTATTTTCACCGTTCGGCTCGCACCGGTAAGCGGTTAAAATTTACAGGCCACACCACAACCGGTGCTAACGGTATCCACATCGTTTCCGGGGTAGTACCGAAAGGTGCACCGCGTTATTTTAAAATTTAAAAAAAAGTGTGGTGCAGTCATTTAGCCGGCCGCATTGTTGACCATGTGGAATAGCAGCAATGCGGTGCGTTGATGGAAATATCTGCCCCGGTATTTGTCAGTGCACTGCATTCGGCATTCCGACAGGATCAACAGTGCGCTGACACAACTATACGCGTCGGGGCATAGAGTTTAGTTAGCACACCGCATTCCTAACACCGTACATAGTCAACTGTGCTTTGAAAATTTTTAGGTGCACCACCGACGGTGCGTTGAATGTCATCTGGGGCACCGCACCCGGTGCGCGACAAACAAAAGACGCACCGGAACCGGTGCATGACTGTTTTTGTGGCGCACCGACTTTTTTTTTTTTTTCAAAAAAAAAAGTATATATGTATATTCTTAAATACATGTCTCATTTAATTAAAAAAAAATTATTTAATATGTCAATCATTCAGAGAGAAGAGGGGGAACAAAAGCAACAACAGGCGGAGCAGTATGACATGGTTCGCCTGCGGGAGGCACGAGAGAGGGAGAGAGATGTGTACCCTCACCCTATCATAACAGCTACCCAGGGGCTCCTAAGGAAGGTAGGCCTCCTAAAGTTCTATGAGGAGGCTACTTCCCTAAAGGGTTATGGCGTGTTTTTGAGACATCTTATCTGCAGGTGGAATGCCCACCGATAGGCTTTCCAGGTTGGTCCTAACCAGTGGTACATGCCCACTGAGGAGGATATATATTTCATTATAGGGATATCGAGGAGAGGGGTAGATTTTCTGTCATTCCCAGAGGTTCCAGCTGGCTGTGTAGCAGGGAGTCAGTTAGTGTACTTCCAGAGATACATTGGAGCAGATGTACTATCTCCTTCAGATTTTCGGGTCGCTGGAGGTCAGTTACATATTGGTGCATTTGGTAGTGAGGAGGTGCAGTGCCTCTCACTTCTCCTTTCGACCATTTCACACAACACCAGTGACGAGAAACACATTAGTTGCTCGCTTCTATATTATGTTGATTATTTAGTACAAGAGCCATGACTTGTCAGGTGGTCTGCCATTTTTTTGCGACAGTTCTATACAGCCTTAGATAGATGGCGTGCTCATGCACAAGGGAGGGTCAACTTCCATTTTGCTTCAGAGTTTTTTTGTTTATTTTTTGATAGGTTTCCAGAGACGAGGCCTAATTTTGTTTGGTAGCCTCGTAGGCCGATATTCGAGTTATGGATGCACATGTGGGGGCAGATGATGCCCAAGAGGGGCAAGACTGTGTTTCCGGCGAGGATATTGCATGATGCACTAGAGTTGCTAGCTAGTGTTGACGAGCTGCATCCCTTCATTATGGTCCCCTGTCCTTATTCTGGATTGGATTGGCGAGGGTGTCCCAACATCCTCTTCATAGCTGATGAGCCACCGGATGATAGAGGTAATATTACTGTTTTATTTAAATTTATTCTAACATGTTCTTTAACTTGTTTTTATTAAATTGTGTAATGAAATTGTCTAATTATTGTTGTGTACTTGTATATATTTTGCAAACATTGGGTATTTTGATGGTGAGGACATGTTGGCACCACCACATTATCCAGGTGTGGATCCTGAAGACGATCAGGGCATGCCAGATGTCGAGGATCATCAGGAGGCCGGTGCAGAGAGACCTGCTCTTGCTGGTGCACCAGTACCGCCTTTTGCTAGGCACGGTCGACTTGATACTAGATACAAGATGAAGTTTGGAGACTAACTCACTACATTGATTGTTGAGGTGGGCATCAGGCCCGCTCATATGAGAGACATACAGGCCGATGGCAGGCTGTTACAGATGTGGAGAGGCATGTCGCGTGACATGTACAGGCTGATGCGGCATGTCGTAGGAGCGACAACCTTAGTTACGCAGCGGAGGAGGACCGTTGCACATTATAAGTGTGGTCGAGATGCAGCACATGATCGACAGTCAACGAGCATCGACTCATCATCTCATGATCGTTCACCTTGCGTTGCGCCAGATGAGCAGCCTCCACTAGCATCTAGCAACAGTCATCATGGAGATGAGGCTGAACCATCGACCGTTGAGGTACCATTGGTAAACGTGTCCTAAAATTTATTTCTATTGATCTTGTACCCTGTTTGATCTATGACATTTATATTATAGTTGTATATTTTTAACATTATATATATATATTTATATATATATATATATATATATATATATATATATATATATATATATATATATATATATATGGTCCATGTATTTTACGTTCATGTTGCAGTTGTACTTAATTTACATGTTGGTGATCATCATAATGTGTATATTGTTAGGTCATGTTAGCTGATATGTTCATTTAATGTGCAACTTGCAGATAGATGTGTATGTGATAGCATGAGTTATTTGACATGAGATGTATATTTGATGTTTGTGTTGTGATGATGTTATACATTGCTAATTGTGTTTTGTTAGATGATCATGATCACGATGATGTTAGCGAATTTGAATGTGTTTTTTGGTCGAATATGATGTTTGTACGATGGTTATCATGATCATGATGTTTATTAATTAATTTAATATTAAATGACCATGATATTTATTAAATATTATGTCGTGATTGTAATTTAAATTTAATTTAATTTTTTTTTTTTTTAACTCCAACGGATATGTTTTTATTAAGTAAGAAAGGTTATGGGTCTTTGCCGAGGCAGCCCCTTTTACAAAGCAGAGATCTATCTACTGCATCTAACAGTCAATAAGGACTTTCAAGGCATCTGGACGGAGCTTATGTTGTTTACAATGATCTGCCCTTTCATAAGCGAGCTGCCTTTGTTTTCCATCTCATCTGCTTCATTGTTTGACGTTCTCAAAATGTGATGAAGTTTACACTTGTCAAAGTCTCGGAGGACTCTCTTCAATCTGTCCAGAATTTTGTTGAGGCTGGCATTGCCGAACGGCGTCTCCATGTTTATATGTTTTATTATCAGTTCTGAATCACCGAAGACTTGGAGCACTTTGATTCCCTTATCTCTTGCCATAAGACAAGCTTTTAGAAGCCCTAGGATCTCTGCGTGATTGTTGGATTTCTTGCCAAGTCCCCAGCAGAACCAATCTTTGGAAAACCCACCAGGAGAGTAAATAACTCCACCCGCACCAGCAGCACCCGGATTCCCCTTGGATGCCCCGTCGAAAAAGATAGTGGAAATGTTTTGGGACCTCCACCAATTTTGAAAAACAACATCCTCGTCTCTTATGCGCCATTCAGGATTGTCACCTTGCGGGGGTTGAAGGTACTTGCGAGGATGGGGCGCAAGCATACCAAGCCAGCGCTTTTCTTCGGGCCGTAGCAAATGATCTTCTTTAAAATACTGAATTTGAGCCGCTTCCAGGAGAAAGGATTTAGCTTTTGCAGCGACTTGCAGAGGGGTATAAAGCAGCTCTTTAAAAATCTTCTGATTGCGGGCCAACCAGATCTGCCAGCATACATATTTTGGGAGCGCTATCCAGATTCTACGCCAGAAAGATTTTGAAGGGATTCGATGGGGATAGTGTTGACTCCAAGAGGCAAAGAGGTCTGCTACTGAGTTCTGCAAGGGGGCTGGAATCTGCAAGTCCTGAAGCGTGAGAACCCAAACCTCTTCAGCAAATCTGCACTCCATGAAAAGATGCTGGGCTGTTTCGGAATTGTTACAGCATAACACACATCTGTGAGGCCCAGCTATTTTCCTTTTTTCCAGATTATCCCCCGTAAGCTGCTTGTTATGGACCAAGGTCCAGAAGAAGAAGTTTACTTTTGGAAGGGAAAGCGGCTCCCACACATTCTTCCAAAACTCCTTAGTTTGACTACCATTCCTTATGACCCGTAAAGCATTATACCCAGCTGCAGTGGTATAGACTCCAGACTGTCCCCACCCCCATCTATCTTTTTTGGATCTGCAAACAGGTGCAGCATCATCCAACAGATCGACAAGCAGTGCTTGTTGATGGGAAAACCGTGCTGGCACTCTGTGGAAATCCCATCCGTTCCAATCTCCACGCTGATCCCAGGTCGAGATATCATACAGTCTGTTTACACCTGCGCGCTCCAGCCAATTCCCGAGGTCTGCAATGTCTTCCATCTGAGCAAGTGGCTCACTTCCCATTATACTGTCAATCCATAGATGCGTACGCTTGCCGTTCCCTGGAATCCTGTAGATTAATTTTTTGAAAAAATTTCTGCTTTTACAACATAATTTCCAGACCAGCGTGCTATTGGGTGCACTAGTTGTCTGAAGGTTGGAGAGCGCGCTAATGGGACCATACTTTGAGCGCAGGGTAACACTGCTTGGATGAGAGGGTTCATTGAACATATTCCACAAAATCTTTCCTCCCAAATCAAGATTGACAAGCATGGGTTCTCTAATTTGCAGTCCACCTTCAGACAATGGCTTTTTAACCACATCCCAGTTAACCAGATGCATTTTTCTCTCATTGCCTTTCCCTCCCTGCCAAATAAAATCTCTGAGCAGCTTGGAGATCTGCTCCATCACCTTTCTTGGAGCAAGGAGGAAAGTTGCCTGGAAGATTGGGAGAGCAGACAACACCGTTTTAATTAAGATTACTTTACCTCCCTTAGTTAGCCAGTTGCCTCCCCACGCAGCAATTTTGGATTTAATTTTTGAGATTATGTCGCTCCATAACGACCTCTTGTTTACCCCAGAAGTTATGGGAAGACCAAGATATTTAAACCTGTCCCAGTTTGCCTGACCTTTAAACCCAAGAAGAGCAGAGATTGTAGTAAGTTCATTCTGATCTATGTTCCAGCTATATATTTCGCTCTTACTCTCGTTAACCAAGGCACCTGAAACTCTGCAGTACTTTCTGAGGACTGAGTCGAAAGCTCTGGCTATTCTGATGGAGGCTCCTCCGAGTAGGAGAGAATCATCGGCAAAGAGAGCATGGTTCAAAGGTTCAGCTCCATTTGAAGGTTTGAGGCCCGGAATATGTCCTGCTATTCTTTCAGCAGTAAGCTTACGACTGAGGGAGTCTGCCATTATGATATACAGGAAGGGGGAGAGTGGGCAACCCTGCCTGATACCTCTCTGAGCTTGGAAGAAGTTAGTGGGTCTGCCATTAACTAACGGAGCAATCCATGGACTGTCAATGCAGGCTTTTATTAAATGGACAAAATGTATCGAAAAACCAAAGGAGAGCAGGACCTTAGATAGGAAGCTATGATTAACTCTATCAAAGGCGTTAGCCATATCTAGTTTAATCAACATACCTTTCTCCTTTCGTTGCTTACTTGAGTGTATTGTCTCTTGAACTTGGATCACGTTGTCCAGAATGTGCCTACCCTCCACGAAGCCACCTTGGTTGCTGGAGATCAGTTTTTTTAACAATGGCTTGATCCGACTCGCCAGAAGTTTTGCCAGGATTTTATAAGAAGCATTGCACAGCGAGATAGGTCTGAATCTAGCAAAGGAGTCAGGATTGGTGTCCTTAGGAATTAAAGCCAGATAAGTGGACTTGGTTCCTCCACCAATCTTCGCTTTCTGCATGAATCCTCTTGTCATTCTAAGCAGATCTGCCTTGATAATGTGCCAGCAGGATTTGTAGAAGTGGATTGTGAACCCATCCGGCCCAGGAGCCTTATCTGATTCCATGGACCAAATAGCTTTTATGATTTCCTCCTCAGTAATGGGTCTGCAGAGATTTAAGTTGTCTTCAGGACTGATAAGGGAGGGAACACAGGAGAGAAATTCATCCACCTCCTCGTCATTGCTTTGAGTTTCTTCTCTGAACAAGTTCCTGTAGTGGTTTTCAGTAGTGGCTTTAACTTGATTGAATCCTTTACAAACTTGACCCTCAGCTGTTTTGATTTCTGCTATGTAGTTCTTCGACAGTCTAGCTCTATATTGCCGGTGGAAGAAGGGAGTGTTCCGATCCCCGGCCTTCAACCAAAGGCTTCTGGATTTAAGCCTCCAGTATTCTTCTTCCTTACGAAAAGTTTGGTACGCTGCTCTTTGTGCTTTTACTTCCTCCTCGAGCAACTAAGATGTGATATCTTTGTTTTCCATATCAGTTTGCAGATCCGACAAAGACTGCACAGCCTCCTTTCTCTGATTGATGGGGTTGATATCCGGTGCTTTTATCCAGTCCTTCAGAGCTTGCTTTGTAGCTTTCATCTTTTGCTCCCATATGTAGCTGGAGGATCCGGAGATTGGTTTGGCCCATGCTACCTTGACAGTCTCCAAGAATCCATCTCTCTCGATCCAGAGAGGGTTGAATCGAAAAGGAAGCGGACCCAAGTCTTCTTCATCTTCCAAATGGAGCTGGATGGGTTTATGGTCTGAGGAGAGCTTGGGCAGAATTTTGGTGGTTATTTTCTTGTTCATCATAATGGAGCTTTGAACCAAGAAACGGTCTAAACGAGCAGAAATGTGCTCCGCACCAACCCGATTATTAGTCCAAGTGTAAATGCCACGAATGGGCCTGAAATCAAGAAGGTCCCAGAGCTGGGTGATCTCCTCAACCTTGGCCAACATAGGGTCACTGGAGCTTATCCCCCCCCTCTTTTCTTTTGCTTTCAGAACAATATTCAGATCCCCGGCTAGTATGATATTGCTGGGATTGGTCTGTTCAAGAAAGGCCTCAAGTGTATCCCAGCATTCTCGCTTTTCAGAATAAGTCACTGGAACATAGAGATTGAAGAGAGAGATGGTCAACTTACTTGCCTTATGCTTCAGCTCCGTGTAAATCCAGTGCTGGGTTTCATGGAACCTAAGCAGCTGAAAGAGGTCATCCGTCCAAAGTGTTGCCAGCCCTCCAGAGGTTCCCCTTGCGTTGACTGCTTTTCCTGCTTTTTTGTTCCACTTTGTTCTACCTAACTCTAGAAGGGCCTGCCCTTCTATTTTGTTCTCCTGGAGCATAAGAACGTCTGAGGGTTCTGATTTCAGTAGGTCCCTGACTGCTTCTATTCTAGAGGGGTTCCCCAGACCTCTACAGTTCCAAGAGACGAGATTCATTATTTACAAAGAGGGGGGTTGGGGCCTCCCTTGGAAGGCCTTGGTCTGATATTTCGCCCAATAGACATTTCTATTGTGGATTGACTTCCTTGCATCTTGAGTCTTTCTGCCTCTTCTTCCCTCTTCTCTTTACGAGATTTCCTTCCTGCTTTTTTGGAAGGGCGCTCGTAGAATTCATCTTCGGAAGAACTAGAACTAACCACTGGTTTTTTCCTTGCTATTTCTGCGTAGGAAGGATTAGTGGGAGAGCCTTGATTTTCCTCCAACTGAATTGTTTCTTCTCTCTCTTTATTTGAAGGGGAAGGGGCCGGCTGTTCCTCGTTCTCCTGATTTAGGTTGGCTTGTATGTCCTGCTCTCCTTATGGTGCATTTGGAGGAGCTTCCGCTTCTTGGTTGCTTTTGGAGCTTGGTTGACCTCCAGTCATATTTCCTTTGCCTGCGCCTTTTTTTGAGCTAGTGTTTTTTTGGACTAGGGTCCATTGTTCCCCATTTTGTTTATCCGCCTGTTCCTCCGCCTTCTTCTTACAGTGCTTTGCGAAGTGACCGTGCCCGTGGCAGTGCCTACATTTAAAGGGCAGCTGTTCATAGTCCAGCTCTTGGACATGCGTCCACCGAGCAACAGTGAGCTTGATTGCTTCCGGTAATCCTTCTTCGAGATCTACTTCTACGCAGATGCGGGCACATGAGTACTGATCCTTTCTTACCGCCTGATCTATGTATTTTCCCAAAGCATTTCCTATGGTCTGGAGAGAATTTGGATTCCAACAGTGGAGAGGCAAGTGAGGGAGTCTAACCCAAACCGGGACAGCCGAGGGAACATCCTGAGTGGGGTCGAAGTTAGGGGACCATTTGTTTAGGTAAAGGCCCTGAGGGCCCATAAAGTATGACCCGTTTCTGAAGATTAATCCTTTGTCTTCCGGGTTTTCAAAGACAAACACAAAGAAACCCTTACCTACGAAGTAGCTATTGACTCCCTCCTTGATCAGAGGCTTCCAGTTCCTTTGAGTCCATTCCTCAACCGATTTGGGAGAGGGCCAGAGGCCCGTGAACTTGCCTATGAGACCCCTCTCCACCAGATTCAGAGCCGATTTGCAGGTGTCTCCTTCGGGGAGAGCCACTGTGGGGATTGAGTCCAGTTTTTTCACAAATTTCTGCTGGGACTGAGATGGAGGGCGTTTGGGAGCATTCGCAATCATTGCCCTAAAAGCCGTAACCTCCGGAGGCGGAGGGGGATCTGGGGTCCTGCGGTCTTCCATGGTAAGATCTGTCGCAGGGCAGGCCGGACAGGACGAAACAGGGGCGCGCTGGAGCTGCTAGCAGCCCAGGCGCGGTCAGAGGGCGCAGAGGGAGGCAGAGCGGAGCCAGAGCTAGCGCGCGCGGGACCAGTGATTAGAGGGAAAAGAATAGTTAAATTTAAATTTTAATTGTATGTAAAATTGTAAATTTGTATTTGTATTTGTAATTGTAATTTTAACTGTAATTGTATGCAAAATATTTAATGTAAAATTTTAATTCTAATTGTAATATTTAATTTATTGTAAAATGATTGTATTGTAATTTTAATTGTAATTGTATATATGACAATTGTAAAATTGTAATTGTATGTAAAATATTTGTAAAATTGTAATTGTAATTGTAAATGTAATTCTAATTCTAATTCTATTTGTATGTAAAATATTTGTAAAGTTTTAATTGTATTACTGTGAAATGATTGTAATTGTAAAATTTTAATTGTAATTGTAATTGTATGTAAAATTCTAAAACTGTAATTGTAATTCTAATCGTAATTGTATGTAAAATTGTAAAATTGTAGAATTGTAATTGTAACTGTAATTCTAATTTTAATTGTAATTGTATGTAAAATATTTGTAAAATTTTAATTGCATTAATGTGAAATGATTTTATTAAAATTTGTAAATAACTGTAAAATAATAAATCTTGAATAATATGAATTTTTGTAACATAATAAAGCGTAGAAAATAATGCAAATTAATTCATGTAATTTAGAATTATCATTATTTTATTATGATCTTACATACCAAAAAAAAGGAACTTTATACAGTACGTCATTTCTAGCCGAGATTCCTAGTTTTTTGTCCGGCGCGCTTATAATCATAACTTGCATCGGTGCGTCTTAATACTAAGACGCACCGGTGCTTCACAACTCTTCCACACCGGTGCGTCATAAAACATTGCGCCAAAACATAAACCGTGATCTTACGAACCGCACCGGTGCGCCTATAAAACCCCACGCACCAGAGCAGCGAAGGGTTCGAATAGCGAGCAAGAATTTTTCTGAGGAGATGAGGGTTTTAAAAGACGAGAGTTCGAATTTTGGCTGAGAATTTTATAATAGAGAAAATGAGTGATTCAAACAGAAAGATGGACAAAGATGCTTACAAGGATGCAGACGGCTATAGAGCTCGACAGAGTACAAAAGGATAAAAGGTTTATGAAAAATCTGAGACGCATATGAGAGAGATCAATTGAGTCTCTTGAACGGGCTAAGAGATCACATGAAGGTAACGATTCTCATTCTTACAAGGATGGTAGGGAAAGATTGGACAATAGAGAAAGATCAATTGAGGCAGTTGATAAAGCCAAGAGGCACCATGAAGGGAAGGATTCTCATTCCCTTAAGGACAGTAGAGGAAGATCAATTAACGTTGTTGATCGGGCTGGTAGGTCCCATGAAGGGAAAGATTCTCCAGAATGCGTTTAAAAGCAGCTGGGAGTATTGTTCGAGCTTTGGTTGGCTTACATAAACTTTTACCAGCAAAGCTGACGTCGCATAAAATCACATCTTCCGCTTTCAATTGAACCTGAATGGCATTTCTAACTTGTCTGAGCTGTGGTCCCGTGGATAACGAGGAATATCACATGGAAGGAACCCCAAAATCCAAAATTTTGAAAGTATAGGTGAATTAACACTTATCAAATAATGAAATGTCGAACAAAATGCGAACGGGATACACTTAAGGATTCCCTAGTTCCATTTGTTATTGAAAATGATGGTCTCTCTGGATGAAACTAGTAAAAAGTCTGCTTGTATTATAAATGGAAATCCAGTGACCATTTATGTGGGAAGAAAAGCATAGATACATGCAGCTACCATGTTTCCACCTGCAAATCAGTTTCCCGTTGGAAAAGCTAATGTAATAGCCCATTTTGCAATGTCTTTCCTCTGCTCAACCCTATACTCATTTTCTAGGGGAAACCATTGCCTCCACATGTAATAACTACATCATCTAGTCGAAAATCGATCTTCTTCTGCTAACAAATGCAGAATGAAGAACTCGTTTTCATTGCTCCCAGAACATTCAAGGTCAATTTCTCGTAAAACAGAGATTGTATAAATTTTGTTAAGATCAAGATAGAAAGCACGAAGAAGAAAAGAGGAAATTGGATGCCAAGATGGACGAGGAACTTACAAATGAGCAAGCAGATCATGGGTTAGCAAGCATATCATGGGGCACCTTTTCTTGTTGCAGGTTATGGAAAGGTTCAAGTTTCTTTTTTTGAAAGAAGAAGAGGTGTAGTTTTGAAAAGAAATGGCCCAAACATTTTCACAGCAAAATGTAAATTTCCAACATGTCTAATTTTGATGTACACACGTAAAAGTAATTTCGATGCCTCAACCGCAAATCGGTGCTAATGTACAGATAATCGCACTGGTGCATTCTAGTTACTATGCACCTGTGTGTTTTAGTTACTACGCACCGGTGTCGTGTTTCCAATGGACGCACCGGTGCGGTGCTATTAAGTGACGCAACGGTAACGAATAAACACAAATAAAAAAAACACAACTCTATTTTCTTTAAGTGAAAAAAATGGGCAAATTGAAAAATGAATGACAAAATATTTTCGAAAATCTAATTTCATAAAACAATTCTTTAAATACTAAACACTTTTCATTATTTCACTATTTTTGATAAATTTTCAGCCATAGATTTATAGGAGACATACCTGGAGCAAGAGAGCACGAGAGCACGAGAGCACTGTGGAGCAGTGAAATACATTCGAACAGAAGTATTCAAACAATCAGAATCCAAACCTCTGGTGATTAAAACCCTGTAGCATATAATTTCAAATGATCTCGTGATTAAATTTGATTTTTTTTTTTTTTTTTTTTAATCCATTTTTACCCTAAACCCTTCATTTTTTTTTGTTTATGCCATTTTCTTCTCCCTGTTTCTATGATTTCAGAATTAGGGCTTTTCATTTTAGATTGACATCCAACCCATGGTATGACTTGCATAGTTGGATCCCAATCCATGTCGGCCCTTGCATGAATTTTTGAAAATTTATTTATTTATTTTTATTATATATATATATATATATATATATATATATATATATATATATATATTTTATTTATTTATTTATTTATTTATTATTATTTTTTTTTCGGTGCGCCTTGCGTAATCGAGCGCATCGATGTGCTGTATTATACAGCGCACCACATAAGTACTGTGTAATAAAAAATTTAAAAACATTTTTTTTAAATTAGTGCACCATATCTAAAATAGGGCACCGGTGCTCTATGTTACGAGGATAGCACCGTACGGTCTGTTACACTGTTTGTGTGGTGCATTTATAATACCCCCTGCACGCACCGTACGGTCTATTATACTATTTGTGTGGTGTGTTTATAATACTCCCACGAACCGACGTCGGTGCGTACATCATGAAAGGCACATCAGTTTCTTGAGATTTATTTTTTACCTGAAAAGTTGACAATTTATTTATAAATATATTAATGAATGATATGGTACAGGTTTCAGATTGATAAAGAAATGACTGACAAGAGATCAAGTAACAAAAATATTGATAACCCATCAAGAAAAGAAAAAAAGACAAGTTCTTTGTACATTCTTTACAAAAAATATTATTTTTGAACTATAAGTAAGTTTAACTAATATGCATTGTTTACTGTGTATCAAGCAAAGCCACAAAATGACGAAGCTCGATAAGATTATTTCTGATCTAGGACTATAAGAGCTTAAAAGCTTGATGGAAAAATTGCAAAATGATGGATCAAGTGATTGAAAAAATACTATCGATCCAATATGAGTTTCTTTTTTTAATTTTAATTAATAATATACCTAAAATTATTAGATAACATGTGTCAAACAGTCATTTAATTCACATATGTTTAATGTTCTACAGGGACCAACAACTCAAAAAAGGAATGTTGTTCTAGGAAAAGAAAAAAATAGAACATGCAAATGAAAATGAATTGTTCCTTAACTCATTTAGAGTGGTGCTGGAGGTTAACGAAAGGGGGAAAAACTTTTACAAAAGTTTGAGGGATCTAGTGGAACAAATGTATAAACGTTCTTTCCACTTACAATACAAAAACCAATCCAATGATTCCAAGAACTAAATTTTATCTAAACTACAGAAGAGTTTCTAGAGAATTGGTCAATGAGACATGTCAAACTTTTAATAGCAAAAACGTACAACAACAAAAAAAAAGGAATGAAAAAGTAATATTCCTTTAAATGTTTGTCTAGAATTATTTATAAATATCACTTTTGTTATATTTACTTTTCATATATCAATATAAAAATTAAATAGTTAATTGTCATGTTACATTTTTAGGAAGATTATGAAAATCTCAAAAGATGAATGAGCTGATATCAGAAATATGCTAGTAGGAATGTCCAAAAAGGTGTACAAGGAGATGGTCAAAGAAATGGACAAAATTGCATCACAGGAGGAGCCATCTCAACAACAACGTGCTTCAAATGTAACATGTAATCATTGAATTTTTCGATCATTAGGTACAATAAATAAATAATTTAGCGTTAAATATTAATTTTCAAGAATTTTCTTGTAGAAAAGAAAAGAAAACGGAACCCATTCAACACATAAAACAGGACGACAAGGAAGAAAATAGTTGATATCTAAGTTTGTGAGTTAATGTTACTTCCTTATAACAACTTAACTAGATTTCATTTTTGTATTTTTTAAGTTGTTTTACAAAAATCATTATTGAATGTCTTTAAACAGGTGCTAACATATAAAGAAGAACCATTAGACGAATTGATTGAAATTGGGTTAAATATGGGTTGTGAGTATATTTTGGCATGTCAGAAATTAATTATGGAATTTGTAAGCATCTATCGATCTTGTTTTACTTAGCTCCGTCTATAATTAATAGAACAAAAAAATATTTATATTAAATATATGATTTGTTATGGGGTATAAAACTTGCAGGAAACAAAGTATGGAACTGCGCCAACAGGTGAAATTTTGAAAGATGGCATGGTATATGGTTTTGAAAGAATGTGTATAGTTTATGAATCAATTGTTAATATGGTATGTCATTTTTCTTTTCGATTTAGTATATTATTTAATATTTCAATTTTCATTATTCTCACTAATGTATATACATTCATTTATTTTTATGTTTGTAGATGGAAGGTGAAGAAGAAGAAAACAATCAACATCGTGAACAAAACATTCCTGAAAATAACCCAAGTCGTGGAAGTAGCTCTAGCAGTGACAAATGTTCAAGTGAAGAATGATGATCACTATGTTTGGAAATCAAAGCAAGGCGGTGTATTTTTTGAAATATTTGTCTATGAAATGAGACATTTTGTTTAATGTAATGGACATAGTGTCCCAATTGAAAGACGAAGGGATACCAATAACTATCCCATTTTGTATGAAAAATACTGTCTCATATATATATATATATATAATAAAATATGTTCTAATTTATTCTATTGCGTTCTCCATTGTCATTCTCAAATGCACTAATAAAAATTTAATTCATATGAATATTGTTATAAGATATATATGTGTCGACTTTTGATGAATAATGAATTTTTAAAAATCACAATAATTATGATATGATATAACAAATTAATTCAAACATCACATTCAAATGCATTAATAAAAATTTAATTAATATGAATATTGTTATAAGATGTGTTGACTTTTGATGAATAATGAATTTAGAGAAATCACAATAATTGTACTGTCACAGGTCGATGTTTCTAAAAAATACAAAATGAACACTGGTGCGTTTGTATGATGCAGTGCACCAGTGCGTTTCTATGACCTATGGGCAATGCACAAGTACCAAAACTAATTAAAAATCTCGGTGCATTTGTGCGATACTACGCACCGGTGCTTTTATGTGAGACTACGCACCAGTGCATTCGTATAACGTATGGGCACCGCACAAATCCCAAGAACAATTGGTATAGCCCGGTGCATTGTATCACCAACACTGTGCCCAGTGTGGTTTTATACCTTGATGGCTCGGTGCAGGAACCTTCGACTGCCCCGGGGCCACCGTCTAGATGACACGCACCGGTGCGTTGAAACTTTAGTAGCGCATCGATGAAAAAAACATCCGTAATAACCTCTGGCTGCCCAGTTTTTTTAGTTGTGTTGAATTTTCGTTAAAAGCTTCGTCAAAACCTCCGTAACCATAAACAGACGTTGTATAAAATGTTTTTTTGACAATTTTGGCTAATTTTATAACACAAAAAACTCCTTTATAACCTCCACTAGAGGGTCTTTTCCTTGTAGTGGTCTCTTCCATTCGCATATGTGGGTGAAGGGTTCTCCACTACAATTCATTATCCATAGTGGAAGCCAAAAGAACCTCATTTCTGCAGAGGTCTTGAAGCGGCTCGACTTACCAACCATAGCACACCCACAACCATATACCATCGGGTGGCTTCACCAAGGAAGAGATCTCCGCGTCAGCTAACAGTGTCGCCTTCCGTATAGCATCAAGCCCTTCACGGATGAGGTACTGTGTGATGTTTCTCCTCTTGACGTGTCTGATATATTATTGGGCCAACCATACTTGTGGAAGCGACATGTTGTGTATGAGTCTATGCCTCGTTCTATTATTATTACTTTGGGAAATATGTTGTACAGGATACCAGAGGTAGTATCGCCTCCTGCCATCTCTTTGATTACTGCAAAGCAATGTAGTAAGATTATTTCCCAAAATAGGAAATTTGTTTTCATTACAATTCACCCACGGGGCAAGAAGAAGATTATGGCCACAACCTCCAAACATGGCTCCCTTGCACGACAACAACAAATGGACAAAGTTGTGGAGGAATACAAGTACATATTCTCTTCACCCACAAAAGTTCCTCTACACTGTCAGGTCAAGAACTCCATTGATCTGAACCAAGACGCACTGCTACCTAATGTTGCCATATCTTCTGCGACCACACAGACATAATACACACATGTACTCTCTGACGTCTGCCAGCAGGTCCACGACATCTTGGAGAAATCCAATGCTAAGTACAATCAGCACCAGGATCAACATCGAGTGCCACAAAAGTTCCAGATGGGCGACACATTTTGGTTACATTTGTAGAAGGAGCACCTCTCTGGACCTCATCGCAAGCTACGCCCACTTCAAAGCAGGAAAAATCCTTCACCAGGGAAAGTGGTACACTAGGGACCAAGTTCAACAGAAATTTCCATACCTCAAGGAGGCTTTGCATGTAATGGGGACCATTTCTTCCTAACGGGTGAGGAATGATCCAGGTGGATATTGGTGGCCACCCTCCAATTCCACTAGTCAGTTTGATCAGTTTTCTTATTTACTATTCTTAGCAGTTGTTTTTAGGTCCTGAATTTCCAAAGCTATTTTAAGGCCCTAAACGACATAGTCCTTAGAGAGATATTTCCAACGAGGTAGCATATGTGCCAAACAGAGATAGTATGACTAAGTTACGACTCCGGGAAGTTGGTTTCCCAACTAACCCTAACAAGGCCCATAAATTCTTGGTGTTACATCTACTCGGGTTAGGTTTTTGGTTGTTTAGGGTTTTTCTTATTGTTCAATAATAAAAAGGCCCTTGAGCCTCATTGTAACACAGTTTAGAGGCATGTAGCCACCATACCTCTTCTCAGAGATAAGCTACTATCGCCCTAGCTAGTTTATGTCCATTCTGTCTATAAGCATATTTCATTCATTTGATATTAATGAAATGAAGTTTTATTTCTGCTACATCTCTGTGTTTATGTTTATTTCTGTATTTTATTTCATTCCTGCATAAATCCAGATTCAGGTTACAACTCCATGAGGGTTTGAAACATATTCCAGTTTCAATTTTTTGTAGTGATATTCAGTAAACTTCATGCAAGTGCCACGGTCTACATAGATCATATTAGAGCATGAAAAATATCTCATTTGAAATTATTTTTTATTATCTAAAATGGGTTTTTTATGCAATTCGATTTCATTTCCTGGTTTGAGAGATATGAGAAATTGAAGTTACACATGTCTGGAACACTGCGCCATCTCACATCCACTCAGTTTGTGGAATCATTTTCTCACCCCACAGGTCATCAAATTTCAAGTGGTCTTATATCACTGGAAATATCTATTCAATACCTCAAATGGGTCTTTCACGGAATCTAATTTCATCACCTACAACAGAATTTATCAACAAAGTTGCAGCAAGAGGTCCATTTCAACCAAGATCCGAATCACAAGTAGCAGTATCCAGTGTTTGCTCGGTCTGTTAGATGCAAAATTATTTTAATGTCCTCGCTGATTCTAGGCTCTGCTAAACTGTTTAGTACACTCATGGATGGGTGGACAAATTTTTCAATGTACTGCTTGTTGGTAAATTCTTCTTGCTCTTTCATCACTAGAGAACTCCATAATATAACTGACTGCTCGTTTCCCTCTTCATCTAACTTCTGCATGGAAAATTTAAACCTGTCTTCTTGATAATATAAAAACATGTAGACCAAAATTGAAGTGTATTTGAACAGTTCTCAGTTTGAAACTTCAAAAATTGTTCATGAATATTATCAATCATAAATTGACTGAAATTAAAAATAATAGAAGGTTTGATGTCTGTGGAAAATATGGAAAGGAAACCTAAAATGGGTTCATTTACCCATTGATGAGAATAATAACCCATAATATATGAAATTAAAGTTATAATTTGTTTTACTTGATCAGGGAGGATTGACGAAGGGTATGGTGGATTTTTCCTTAGTAATTGCGTGTTTTCTGGTAGGAAAAGGTCAAAAATCTTAGCTCTCTTAGAAAAATCAAGCTTTTGGTAGAGTTCTATCAGGGCTTCTAATGAAAATGGTGTAATATTTTCCACAGAGGGGGCCTACATCATCTGTTCTATGGATTCGGCAGTAATGGTGAAGAGGAATTCACTAGTAGGAGCTATAATTGCTCGTTGATTGGGGACATAACAAGCTTGACATCTTTTGGTGAATTCTGGAGAATGAAATTTTTGAGGAAAAATATAGTGAGGAAGATTGGACTCCGAGAGTCTAATTTCGTCGATTTTATCTACAAATTTTTCTTCGAGCCAACAGTAGAGTTCTAAGAGTTTGAACTTGCACTGTGTCTCGAAGATTTTGTAGTCCCTATCAGCTAAGGGGATATGGTCTAAATCAATTGGGGGATGAACCACTGGATTGATAGAGTCCTCCTGGTTCTTCTTCTTTGGAGGCATCTTTATCAATGAACAATTTAACAAATTTGGGATGAATGGTTTATCGGGATTTGGAGAGGTAAAAAGGAATGTTGAGGCTTGATCACAAGTTGATAGGCTGGTGAAGCTGATGGCATACTGAAAAAACATGAGGATTAAAATCAATTCGCAAAGAATTTGCAACCGAAAGGTGAAAAGGGGTCGGGTTTAGGGTTTTAAAGAAATGGCGGGTTTTCTGTTGCAGGTTGGCACGAGTCCGTTAGATTCGAACAGTTACCCAGGAGAATTAAATGTTCAAACTGTAATTCTCGGGAAAATGATTGATTAGGCAACGGTTAGGAGTAAGTGGCAAAATGAGAGAGGTAGGGACAACGAGAAAGAGGTGAGGGGGAAGTAGTTTTCAGAGGGGGCCAAGAGTGGTTAGCGGTTTTAGGCACGAGGGTGCGAAATGCGGGGAGGACGACACGTAGTGTGGGACTTGGCGGGGAAATACCACCTTTTCAGACCCCCCCCGGTAAAGATAGGATAGAGAGGGGGGGCCGAAACTCATCATGCTTCGTCGATCTGTTGAGCTGGATAATCCTACGTCTGAGAAATGTGCACCTTTTAACCATAATATGACAAAATAATTTGTCATGTAATAAAATTTGATATCGATTGCAAACTTTGGATATATGAAACATAATATTATCCTTTTGTGCATGTTTTCATGATGCTTTTTAAACTTTAGGATAAGTGCAAATATGGATATTTTTAAAACAAAGCTATTTCTACCTACCCTTTTAACTCTAATTATTTTCTAAACTAACTTTTTATATTTCTTCCTAAGGGGTGCATTTAGACTAGCAAACCCACATTTTATTCTTATGAAAACTAAAATATATTCAATCCTATCCCTTATTTCTCCTATTGATTCAATTTAAACAATTGAACAAATGCCATTTTCTACCTAACTATTGATTTGCCAAGATTAAACTGTTTGGAAAATATTTATTCTCTAGTCTAATTAACATAAATTTAAACTTGTTTAACCATGATTAAGTTGTATGATTAAACAAATAAATAGACATTGTGGCATTTTAAACAAGCTGGCTACAATCTTACTTTATTTGACAGCAATAATCTATCTATCAGTAGTGGCATTTAAATTTGCAGCACTTTTAGTATTATTTTGTTTTTCTTTTTCTTTTTCTTCTGTGGGGTTCTCATCTCATTTTTATTCTTTTTCAATGTTTTTCTTTCTTTATATTTTTGTCTCTTTGTTCATTTTTTAAAATACGCTCTTTTCATTTTCTTTTATATGTTTTTTTGGAAATCATTTGCAAATTGAAAAATTATTTACAATATCAAATATCTAAGATAAAATATTCAATTACCTTGAGATCCTATAAATTATAGGACCCTAATAATGGCTCCAGCTGAGAATGGAACTCTCCATGTGAGGTGCCAAGAACCTTTGATCAGTGGCCTTGAATGTTCTATTTCAGCAATGTGTGCAGCTGATTTCTTTTTGTTGTTGTAGTAATTATGGTAGCATATCAATCAAAAGCTTAGGGCCTTCTCTATGGGCTTCGACTTATGTCAATTGGTTACGCAATTAAAGTAGTAAAGACAATGATATTTACAATTATTTCATCTAAGAAAAACCTCTATTGCTATGAGAAGTAATGCTTCAACACTTTGCCATTCACAAGTCCACCAGGAATTTATGTTCCATCTAAATCTTTGAGAAATAATGCATTGTGACCTCTAAAAGCATAAATGATATATGGTCTTTTCCATAGATTGTCAAATTTACCATGCTTACCTTTGTCCACTCTTCTGGAATCCCACTTTAAAATAATGTCACCCAAATTGAAATCACCTGCTTTAGTTCTTCTATCAAAAATCTTTTTGACATTCTCCTGGTAAACTCTATTTTATTGTAGACTTCTTCCCTACATTGCTGCAGTTGAATGGTCTGATTTATCCTCCTTTGAGTATCATTTGGCTCAACTTGCAATTCCTGAATTATCTTCATAACTGGAGCTCCTAAATAAGATGGAAAAACAACATCCATCCCATAAACCAATTGGTATCGTGACATGCCAATTGATTTATTTGTAGTAAGCCTATCAGCGCAAAGTGCATTTATCAACTTGTTGTGCCATGACTTTTTGTTATCTTCTAGCAGATTTTTTATAATGTTGATCAAAATTTTATTTGAAGATTCAGCTAACCCATTACCTCGAGGGTAATAAGCAGCTGGATGTCCCAAAGTAATATGATATCTGCTGCAGAAATCTATAGTTTTCTTGGATTCAAAGGCTGCAACTGATCCGAATTTATGCAGGAACGCAACAGAATAAACATATAACCATAAATACAGAGATGCAGCGGAAATAACACTTCATTTCATTAATATCAAAGAACTGAAATTTGCTTACAGACAGAAAGGAAATAAAACTAGCTAGGGCGCTGGTAGCTATCTCTGAGAAGAGATGTGGCGGCTACAGGCATTTGAACTGAGTTACAATGAGGCTCGAGGGCCTATTTATCATTTAGAAACAATGGGAAATCCTAAACAGCCAAAACCCTAACCCTAGGAGATGAAGCGCCAAAACTATGGGCCCCGTTTGGGTAAATTGGTGTTTCAACTTCCCAGGAGCGTAACTTTGGCATACGATCTTCGTTTGACGCGTACCATACCTCGTTAGAAAGATCTATCCGAGGACTACAAATTTGGAACGAGCAACATCGGTCCATGGACCCATGTTGCTCTCCGTTTTCCCAAAAAACGTCGTTTAGGGCCTCAAAACGGCTCCGGAAGTTTAGGACCCGAAAAGCTGCTAAAAATAGTAAACAGTGCCGAAACTGAAAAACTGAAATAGACAATGGTGGAGCCCCAAGTGGAATAGGCGGGTGACCACCAATATCCACCTGGATCATTCCTCCCCCTTAGGAAGCAATGGTCCCCATTGCGTTAAGTTCCTCCATGAGATGAGGAAATTTCTGCTGAACTTGGTCCCTGGTGAACCACTTTCCTTGGTGCAGGAGTTGGCCAGCTTTGACAACCCGATACAGTTGGATCTTCTGTTGGCGAGTGTTCTTGATTTGCATGTCCATGATATAATCTGTGGTGGCCTGTTCCATGCAGTCTGGGTTTAACTCTGTTGGTGTGAGTTGTTCTGCAATGTCCGAGGTGTCCAGTAGAGGTGGGAAGTAAGGACGAAGGCGATCCACATTGAAGACTGGGTGCAGACCAAGGAATGGTGGAATACTGAGCTCGAATGCATTGTTCCCTACAGCCTTGGTGATGGTGTACGGCCCGTATCGGAGCGGGCGAAGCTTGCGGTGGGGTCCAGTGAGGCGCTCCTTCTGCAAATGTAGCCATACTTTGTCGCCCACCTGGAAATTGTGTGGCACCTGGTGTTGATCATGGCGTTGCTTGTACTTGGCATTGGCTCTGTCCAATATATCATGAACCTATTGGTGGACGTGTTGAATGCGCTCGATGAAGCTACTTGCTTTATCAACTTCAGACTGGACATGATCTGAATTGGCCTGAGCAGCTGCAAATGGCATGGCTACGTCAATGGGACATAGTGGCTGGAATCCCAAGCCCACCTGAAAGGGGCTATGGCCGATTGAACTGTGGAGAGCCCGATTATAACTATGTTGTACATAGGGGAGGCTCTCGTCCCAGGTGCATGGATTCTTTGAATTTTACATGCGCAGAATGTGTACAATCATTCTGTTGACAACCTCTGTCTGGCCATCTGTTTGGGGATGGAAAGCTGTGGACTTGGTGAGCTTGGTATCCAACATCGACCAGAGGCTGGACCAAAATGTGCTGAGGAACCTGCTATCCCGATCTGATATGATAGACTGTGGGATCCCAAAGTGCACCCACACTCGTTCAAAGAAGAGATTAGCAGTGGCTTCTGCTGTGATATTCTTCTTGCAAGCCGCCATAATGGCCATCTTCGAGAATCTGTCGACGACCACAAAAACACAGTCATTTCCCTGCTTAGTAGAAGGTAGGCCCGACATGTAATCCATGGAGATGGATTCCCAAGGTCGACTAGGGATAGGTAGAGGAGTATATCGGCCTTGCTTCTTGATGGTCGGTTTGGCAATGGCACAAGCAGTGCAGGATCTGATGTGCTTCTCGACATCCTTTCGAAGGTTCGGCCAATAGAAATACTTCTGTAGTATTGCTACTGTTTTCTCGACCCCGAAATGCCCAGCGACTCGACTGTATTGTGCTTCCCATATCATCTTGGCACGCTCGCTTGAAGGAACACAAAGGTGTCCCAGGTGACATAAAAGTGCATCTTGGAGGTGAAAATTTGGAACTTGCGTGCCCCCCAAGAGTGCCTTGTAAGTGTGGCCGAATTCTGGGTCACTCTCATAGAGAAGCGGCCAATCAGAAGTCTCATGCCCACAAGATTTGAGCACGGTGGTGAGCGCCACGATCGGTGGTCGGCTGAGGCAGTCTGCAACATTATTGGTGCTACCCTTCTTGTACTTGATGTTCAAATGAAACTGTTGCAGATATGTGGACCACTTATGATGGCGATCATTCTGCAACTTCCCTTGTGTCTGTATGAACTGCAGGGGCCTGTGGTCTGTGTGGATGATTGTTTCCTTCCCCAAAATGTAATGCTTCCATTGTCGACAAGCTTGCACGATGGAGTACATTTCTTTGTCATATGTGGGGTACTTGCGAACTGTGTCAGACAATGTCTCACTGTGAAATGCCACTGGATGTCCCTGTTGAGTAAGAACTGCCCCAATAGCATAGTCAGAGGCATCTGTCTCGATCTCAAATGGCTGTTGCAAGTGTGGTAAAGTGAGCACTGGGGCAGAACAGAGGCGATTTTTCAATTCTGTGAACGCCTTTTGTTGAGGTTCCGACCAAATTTTTTTTTCTCTCGCTCCTCCCTTGGTGACTTGACTCAAGGGCCAAGTGATATGAGAGAATCCCAACATGAACCTTCGGTAGAAATTAGCAAGACCCAGAAAGCTGCGAAGCTCTGTTATAGTGGTTGGGGCTGGCCAATCCCGAATGACTTGGATCTTGGCTGGATCCACATGCACCCCCCTTTCATCAATAATGTATCCCGGATATTGAACCTGGGTCATGCCAAAAGTGCACTTCTCCAAATTGGCACACAACTTGTGTTGCCGCAGTGTTTGGAGGACTTGTCGAATGTGGTGAAGGTGCTCTTCCCAAGTCTGGCTGAAGATCAGAATGTCATCCAAGTACACCACTACAAATGAGTTGGTGAATGGCCGCAAGATGTCATCCATCATCCTCATGAAGGTGGCGGGAGCATTCGTCGACCCGAAAGGCATGACCAGCCATTCGAAAAGGCCTTCCTTGGCTTTGAAGGCAGTCTTCCACACATCAGAGGGTTCAATTGGTACCTGGTGATACCCAGACTTCAGGTCGATCTTGCTGAAATATTTTGCACCTTTGAGTTGGTCCAGAAGGTCATCAATCCGTGGGATTGGGTACCTATTCCGGACAATGATCTTGTTCAGCGCCCGATAGTCAATACAGAGTCTCCACGTCCCATCCTTCTTTTGTACCAACATGATCGGGCTCCCACAGGGCGATGAACTTGGTCTGATGTGCCCTTTCTGCAACAACTCCTGAATCTGCCTCTTGATTTCATCATTCTCTAGAACAGAGCGCCGATAGATCGGTCCATTAGGTAGCGGCGCACCTGGGGAATCGGGTGCTTGACCTGACAGTGCAGAGGAACCCCTATGGGTGAGGTGAATATGTCCTCGTACTCCTCCACAACCTTATCCATTTGTTGTTGTTGTGCAGAGGAGCCCTGTCTGGAGGTCGTAGCCACAGTCTTCTTCTTGCCCTGGGGGCAGATCATCAGGAAAACGAATTTCCTGGTTTGGGAAATGAGCTTACTGCATTGTTTTGCAGTAACCAAAGAGATAGCGGCAGGAGGTGGTACCTCTGGTATCCTGTACAACTTATTTCCCAAAGTAACAATAACAGCACGAGGTCAAGACTCATACACAACATGACGCTTCCACAAGTATGGTTGTCCTAATAATACATCAGAAACATCAATAGGAGCAACGTCACATAATACCTCATCCGTGAAGGGCTTGATGCTATAGGGAAGGCGACACTGCTGGCTGACACGGAGATCTCGTCCTTGGTGAAGCCACCCGATGGTGTATGGATGTGGGTGAGCTGTGGTCGGCAAGCCCAACCGCTTCACGGTGTCTGCCGAAATGAGGTTCTTTTGGCTCCCATTGTCGACAATGAACTGTACCGGGGAGCCCTTTACCCACATCTGGGAGTGGAAGAGACGTTCCTCCTCCTCTGGATCTTCCGATTCCTCCTTTTGGATCTTTGTAGTGGCAACAGTGGCATTGGGCTCCGCATCAATAATCTGTTTCCCTTTTTCATTCGCCTTTTCAGGTTCTGATTCGGAGTCAGAGCATGCATCTGACTCCGAAGCCCTCATCTCGGCCACTAGCGACTGCTTGGCCCGACACTCACTTGTGTTGTGAGTGGAGCTCTTATGGAACTCACACCACTTTCCCGTGTCCTTCTTTGGCTTTGCGGTGCTGTTCTTTTCTTGTCGCTTCGATGAGTTATCTTTAGCCGCCATGCCTTGGCTCGGTCCTTTGTTCTGCAGTTTGGAAGCACCTTTCCCTTGCTTTTGATTCGCAGATCAAAAGTCTCGCTTCTTCTGCTTGAATTTCTGCTCAATCTTGGCAGCATACCGGTATGCCGTACCAAGCAAGGAGATGTCGAGGAACTCCATTTCCTCCTGAATGTATCTATGCAGACATCTGCGATACTTTAGCACCAGATGTTTCTCTAAATATTTGATACCCAACTTTGTGCGCAGGGTATGGAACAGATTCGTCAGCTCATGCACATCTTGATCCCTTTGTTGTCGCAGCGTGGTCCATTGTATGTACTTGTCCTCATAGCTCCCCACGGGATAGTACTATTCCTTGACGGCGTATCGGAAAGAATTCCAAGTTGGTACGGCCGAGAACAGAGAGGGTTCTGTCTGGTCCTTGTTCTCACAGTAGGTTTCCCACCAGTCCTTAACATGGGGGGTAGCTTTGAGGAGTGCAAAAATAATCTTCTCCCGGTCTAAAAAGTCATGAGCCGAGAAATATCCTTCTAACAGATTCAACCATCGAAAGACGGCATGCGTGTTGACCCTCAAATATGGGAATGTCAAAATTTACTTGTACCTTAAGGAGTCGCACCTCAGTGGTACAACACGGATGCGGTCTTGTGGCCAGGTGGTATGGTGAAGGATCTGAGAAAAGTTATCCATCATCGCGTTCCTTTGTTTTTGAAGGGCCTCCTCGAGCAATATTTTGATAGGATCTCTTGCTCCCTCATCTTTCTTTTCATCCCCCATGGGCGTTCGTCGAGGTTTGCAAGGCTGATCTTGCAAAGGTTCCACCAGATCAAGCCCTAGCTCCTTATACCCGACCTCGTTGGGGACATGCAAAGAAGGATCGAGAAAAAGCAGACCGCTCTGATACCACTGATCCGGATTTATGCAGGAACGCAACAGAATAAACATATAACCATAAATACAGAGATGCAGCGGAAATAACACTTCATTTCATTAATATCGAAGAACTGAAATTTGCTTACAGACAGAATGGAAATAAAACTAGCTAGGGCGCTGGTAGCTATCTCTGAGAAGAGATGTGGCGGCTACAGGCCTCTGAACTGTGTTACAATGAGGCTCGAGGGCCTATTTATCATTTAGAAACAATGGGAAATCCTAAACGGCCAAAACCCTAACCCTAGGAGATGAAGCGCCAAAACTATGGGCCTGATTGTGGGTGATCCGGTGGATATCGATGGCGGATGGCCTCCCTATTCCATTTCCGACACTTGACATCAATTCTTCAGGTTTTTGTTCTTGACACGGCTTACTATTTATAAACGAGGTCATCGGGTTACTTTTGCCGGAGCCGTTTCAGGGCATTAATAATCCAGTGGATATTGGTGGCCACCCATCGAGTCCATTTGAACCCCCACCATCGATTGTTCGGTTTGTAAAGTTTCGGCACAACTTACTATTTTTAGCGATTTTTCGGGTCTTAAACTTCGGAGCGGGTTGAGGCCCTCGCGACACTTTTTGGGAAAACGAAGCAACACCGATGTTGCTCGTTCAAAATTTGTACTCCTCGGACAGATCTTTCTAATGAGCTATTGAGCGCATCAAACGGAGATCGGATGCCAAAGTTACGTCCCCGGGAAGTTGAACCACCAATTTACCCAAACGGGGCCCACAGTTTTGGCGCTTCATCTCCTACGGTTAGGGTTTTAGACCTTTCGGATTCTACATTGTTTCTCAACAATACATAGACCCTCGAGCCTCATTGTAAGACAGTTCAAGGGGCTGGGAGCCGATACATCTCTTCTCAGAGATAAGCGCTACCAGTACCCTAGCTCACCACATCTCCATCGTGTCTGCATTGTAACACAGTTAAAGGGCTGGTAGCCGCCACATCTCTTCTCGGGGATACGCTGCCAGTACCATAGCTCTTTTATTTCCATTATGTTTGTAATAGGCCTGTGAGCCTCAATGTAACACAGTTCAGAGGTCTGTAGCCGTCACATCTCTTCTCAGAGATTCGCTACCAGCACCCTAGCTATTTTATTTCCATTATGCTTGTAAGCTTATTACTGGGTCATTCTTTTAATACTCTGACAATTGGCTATTTCGTGCATCTGCGCGTCCTATGGTTATATACGTATTGTGTTGTTCACGCATCGCTCGAGATCGGTGGTATCGAAAGCGGAGTGTCTGCCTCTTTTGTTTTTTTTTCTCTTCATGTCCCCAGCGACGTATGGGGGTTCAACCTCGCAACCCCGACGACCCCCCATGGCGGAAGGAAAGAAAGACGAGGGAGGAAAAGATCCTGTCAAAATCTTGCTCGAGGATGCCCTCGAGAAACAGAGGAACGCGATGATGGACAAATTTTTCTTTTTCAGATCCTTCAATGGCTGCCCACCGGTGGCACATCTAAATCCAACACCAAGTTCAGAAAAAATTTCCCCCCCATGGAGGAACTTAACGCAATGGAGACCATTGCTTCCTAAGGAGGGAGAAAAGATCCAGGTGGATATCGGTGGCCTCCGACCTATTCCATTTGGACCCGCAGCATCAATTCTTTTAGTTTTTCAGCTTCAGCACAGCTTATTATTTATAGCAGGTTTTCGGGTCCTGCACACCCGGAGCCGTTTTGGGGCATTATTAATCCAGGTGGATATTGGTGGCCACCCGTCAAGTCCATTTGAACCCCCACCATCAGTGATTTCAGTTTGTAAGTTTCGGCACAACTTACTATTTTTAGCAGTTTTTCTGGTCCTGAACTTCTGGAGCCGTTTTGAGGCCCTAAACGACGTTTTTTGGGAAAACGGAGAGCAACATGGGTCAATAGACCTATGTTGCTCATTCAAAAATTGTACTCCTCGTACAGATCTTTCCAACAAGCTATTGAGCACGTCAAACGGAGATCGGAAGCCAAAGTGACGTCCTCGGGAAGTTGAACCACCAATTTACCCAAACGGGGCCCACAGTTTTGGCGCTTCATCTCCTACGGTTAGGGTTTTGGACGTTTCGGATTCTACATTGTTTCTCAACAATAAATAGGCCCTCGAGCCTCATTGTAAGGCAGATTCGGGGGGCTGGAAAGCGGGATACATCTCTTCTCGGAGATAAGCGCTACCGGTGCCCTCCTGGCTCGCCACATCTCCATTATGTTAGCACGGTTCGGGGCGTGGCCGCCACATCTCCTCAGGGATACGCTACGATTACCCTAGCTCATCTATTTCCATTATGTATGACAGAGCTGCGAGCCTCGATGTAACACGGTTCGGGGGGCTGCGTACGCTACATCTCTTCTCGGAGATACGCTACCGGCGCTATCATTATTTCCATTATGCTTGTAAACAACACGGTCATTCTTTTATTAGTAAAATGAAGCATTATTTCCGCTGCATCTCTGTATCTATGGTTATATCTGTATTCTGTTGCGTTCCTGCATAAAATCCGGATCAGTGGTATCAGAGGGGGTCTGCTCTTTCTTTGTTTTTCTCTTCATGTCCCCAATGCGGCCAGGGTATAAGGAGTTCAACCTCGCAACCCCGACGACCCCCCATGGCGGAAGGAAAGAAAGACGAGGGAGCAGGAGATCCTGTCAAAATATTGCTCGAGGATGCCCTCGAGAAACAGAGGAATGCGATGATGGACAAATTTTTTTTTTCAGATCCTTCAATGGCTGCCCAGCGGTGGCACATCTACATCCAGCACGGCTGCCAACACCAAGTTCAGCAAAATTCCCCCCCCCCCCCCATGGAGGAACTTAACGCAATGGAGACCATTGCTTCCTAAGGAGGGAGGAATGATCCAGGTGGATATCGGTGGCCTCCCACCTATTCCATTTGGACCCGCAGCATCAATTCTTTCAGTTTTTCAGCTTCAGCACAGCTTACTATTTATAGCAGGTTTTCGGGTTCTGCACACCCGGAGCCGTTTTGGGGCATTAATAATCCAGGTGGATATTGGTGGCCACCCATCGAGTCCATTTGAACCCCCACCATTAGTTATTTCAGTTTGTAAGTTTCGGCACAACTTACTATTTTTAGCAGTTTTTCGGGTCTTAAACTTCCGGAGCCGTTTTGAGGCCCTAAACGACACCTTTTGGGAAAACGGAGAGCAACATGGGTCCATGGACCCATGTTGCTCTTTCAAAAATTGTACTCCTCGGATAGATCTTTCTAACGAGCTATTGAGCACGTCAAACGGAGATCGGATGCCAAAGTTACGCCCCCGGGAAGTTGAACCACCGATTTACCCAAACGGGCGCCCATAGTTTTGGTGCCTCATCTCCTATGGTTAGGTTTTTGGACGTTTCGGATTCTACATTGTTTCTCGACAATAAATAGGCCCTCGAGCCTCATTGTAACATAGTTCGGTAGGAGCCGATACATCTCTTCTGGAAGATCATGCAGTGCTACCCCAGCTATACATCAACCTGAATCATTGCTTTAGATTGATGGTAGCATACATCTCTTCTCGGGGGATACGGCACGATACTAGCTCATCTATTTCCGTTATGTGTAGCTAGGCACTGCGAGCCTCGATATGGCAGCACAGTTCAGAGGCCTGCGTACGCTACATCTCTTCTCAGAGATACGCTACCAGCGCCCTAGCTTATTTCCATTATGCTTGTAAGCTTATTGCAGTCATTCTTTTATTAATAAAATGAAGCATTATTTCCGCTGCATCTCTGTATCTATGGTTATATCTGTATTCTGTTGCGTTCCTGCATAAAATCCGGATCACCCGTTTGGGTAAATTGGTGTTTCAACTTTCCAGGGGCGTAACTTTGGCATACGATCTCCGTTTGACGCGTACCATACCTCGTTAGAAAGATCTATCCGAGGACTACAAATTTGGAATGGGCTGTAAAATATCAAAGCGACGTCGTTTTAGGGCCTCAAAACGCTCAGGAAGTTTGGGACTTTGAAAAAGCACGAAAAATAGTAAACTGTGCCGAAACTGAAAAACTGAAATAGACAATGGTGGAGCCCCAAGTGGAATAGGCGGGTGACCACCAATATCCACCTGGATCAGCAAAATTATATGTAATGAGTTTATTTAAACATCCAAATATTGACAAGATATTGGTTTCTAGAAATTTGATAATCACAACATCAATTTCTAGTTTGGAAAGTGTTGGGCAGAGGATGGTGGATGGATTTCTCCAATGAAATCTAAACCCCATTGTTGGAAAGGGCTTTCGACAGATATGGGTTTTAAAGACAAAGGCAATAGTTTTCTTTTTCCCTCAAATATTTGGAATTAGTGGCAAGAGGTTAATTTCCTATGGACATCAGGGAAAATGGTAGGCCAGTAAAAACTAGCTCTAAAGATCTTGTTGGCAGTGGTTTTCCAGTATAAATGTCCACCGCAGTCACCTTCATGAAATTCCTGCATGGTTCTTTCTGCATCATCCTTCAACATACATTTTAGTAAAATACCACCAGTATCTTTACAATATAAAAAATTATCTATGATAAAAAATTTGACTGCTTTTAACTTTAGAAATCTAGCCTTTATCTTAGTTAAACCAGGAGTAGCATTTAAATTGAATAAAACAAAAATGAGGTCTGCATACTAGGGTGAGGTCATAAAAGCCTCATCAATTTTTGGAGTCACCTGCTCCTCTTGATCATCTAATGCAACTAAAAGTTGATATCCAATGCATGAAAGTTAGACTCAACCATCAATTTGGCTAGTCCTTGTCCTTTGATAAGCTTGGTGGGTTTGATTTCTATGTCATATTCAAGAATGATGACAATCTATTTACCTCTTTTACCATCTGGTCCATTTTGAATTAAAATATCCTTAACCACAGAATTTGGTACATAAGAAATTGTGTGAGAATGGAGAATATATACTCTAAAATATTTGATTGGTTTTTTAGGGAAAATGCTTGTTTTTCCATTATGTTATATTTCAATGCAACATCCCTTAAAGCCTTACTAAAGAATGCAATGGGTTGTTCGTATCCCTCGTTGTTTTTATGTAGAAGCACAGTTGCGACAGTGTGTTTAGATGCAAATGAAAATATTATAAAATCTTTGGTAAAATCTGGACTGATTAGAACTGGTGCTTTTGTCAATGATTGTTTTACTTGATCAAATGATTTCCTAGCTTCAATGTTCCATCTTATTTTTTAATCTCTTTTCAGCATGTTTGTTATGTTTATGAGAAGTTCTACAAGGTTGGGAATTAATCTTCTTAGGAATTTTATCTTGCCAATAAATGATTGAATTTCCTTAATGTTTCTAGGATTACTGATTTTCAAGATAGCTTCAATTCTACCGAGATCAATCCTAATAATTTCTTTAGAAATGAAATTACGTAGAAGTTTTCCTTCTTCAAGGCCAAAAAGTGTTTTCTTAGGATTTAGTAAAATTGCAAACCTCCTACATTTTTCAAAAACTCTTCTCAAATGTAACAGATGTTCTTCATCAGTTTTGGAATAAAAAGTGATGTCATCTAGATATATAACAATAAATCTGCCAATTTCATCAGCAAAATCAATATCCGTTTCCCTTTGAAATGTGGCTCCAATGTTCATTAACCCAAAAGGAATCTTCACATACATGAAGGTACCCCATGGATTAGTAAAAGTTATTCTATCCTGATCATCAAGGTGAACCAAAACCTGGTTGTAGCCTGAGAAACCATCTAACAAATAATTTCTACTAGATCCACCTACCTTTTGTAAAATGCGATCCATCTTTGGCAAAGGGTAGTTGTCTTTGAGTGAGACATTATTAAGGTTTCTAAAATCTATGGATAATCTAATTTATCCTATTTTCTTCGTTGGTACTATATTGGAAACCCATTTAGAGTACCTAAGAGGAACTATGATTTTAGCATCATACATCTTCTTGATTTCTTTCTCAATTAAAGGCATCGGTACTGGATTTATTCTTCAAAGTTTTTGCTTAAAGTGTTTCTGATCCTCTTTAATTGGAATTTTATGTTGTATATAATAGTATCATAAGATTTTAGGTTTTCATAGCTCCAGACAAAGACATCAGTGAATTCTTTGAAAAGAGCAATATATTTATGCTTTTTATCAGGTGGCAGTGACTTGGACAATTTTATCATTTTTGGGTCTTTTTCACTACCTATGTTGCATTCTTCTACATCTGCCCCTGTGGGCTCAATCTTAGGTTTCTTAGCTACATCATTGAAATCAAAAAATTCTTCTAATGGAACCAAACCTCTAGGTAAAACATTATCCTTTAACTGAAGTATTTCAAATACTTCTTTCGTTTGATCTATTTCAAGGAATTCTACTTTATTTACAGTTTTATCTCCATGTATATTTACATCTCTGTTGTGTAAATATTTTGCTAAATCAGAATGTACAACTATTTTATCTTCTTAATCACACTCTATATCTATATTATCTTCTTCAACTCATCCTTAGGTTGCAAAAAAATTTCAATTTTCTTATCATTGCCAAAAAATTTCCAATACCTAATGTTGTCTGGAACAATTGGTCGATGTTTCACTTCCACTGTATATTGTTGTTGGAAATATTGTCATTGATGGCAAAGGAGCCCAAAAGAGCAGCACCTGTACTATCAAAAAGGAAAAGGCATCAAAGGCAGCTAAGAAGCAAGGTAGAAAAGGATCAAAGGTAGCAAAGAAGCAGAGGCAGTAGAGGCAACAAAGGCAGCAAAGGAAGCTAAGGCAGACAAGGCAGTAGTAAGTGTTACACATCATTTTGTCATCGTCCCTGCAATCCCCATCCCGCACATTAGAGGACTATTTCTGTGACTTATATGTGGTGTCATGCCTTGAAAAAAGTGTCATTGCATCCCTTTCCATGAGAAGAACATCTCCTCTGTTGACTATTCCTGAAACAAACCATCAAAAACACATGATTTTGGGTTGGCGTTGGCGGGCAGTTATGGCCTCGCGCCCATATAGAAATTAGCACTGGGCCCCACACCCATTGTCAGTCTGTCTCAGTGGACTGCCCACGCCGGGTTGTTTTTGGGAATTTTTTTAAAATAGAAGCGAAGTTTCCATTGCCAACCACTTGGTGAGCGGAGTCAGCATGAGTTTTTCGACTGAATAACGTCGAACATCTTCCTATGGCTTCTTTTTTCCTACCTTTGAGAAACCTCCCAAAGGATAAGGCCTCCCTCCCACCATTTGAGGGATCCCAACCTCCTCCTCCTCTCCTATAAATATATATCTCTCACATAGATGCAGCTAGCTGAACTTTTTGTACAATAGCGGAAATGGTTGAATAGTTGAACAAGCTGATATAGCTGGTGTGAGATAGAATAGAGAGAGACCAGTTGTCGAGAGAGAGTTTAGGATTATTTCTTTGTCAAGTCCAATTCCTCGATGAATGCCTGAGACACGTTTTGACTGGACCCACTAAAGGAGGCTGCAACGTCAAGGCTCTTTCAGTTGTAAACTCTTTCTCTCTTCTTAATTAATACATGACTAATTTCTTAGTTCCCGTCTTGCGTTTGATATGATTAATATTTTGCAATACGTTTAAATCTCCTTGACCAATTTGATAGTTATGAATGCATGTATTGTTTCGTATGCTGCTATCGTTCTTTTATCCTTGTGTAGGCACCTAAGTGCCATCGCTAAAGGACTGCGACGTGTCAGGACGAAGATCAAGAGACAGCGACCACAACTACGACAACTGTGTTGGAACAAGGTAGGACATCTATCCCAACTTAGTTTCATTCGTTAACTAGGAATCAACGCATTAGCATGTCCTCTTGCTGATAGACCCACCCTAGGGCTAGAGGGATCACCTTTGTCTGCAGAGGGGATTTACCTACACAACAAGTTGGTGACTCTGCTGGGGATCAGTGTGTGTTTGTCGTCTCGTTGTTTGTTGAGCGTTTGGATTATCGAGTCGACTTTGGTCGTTTCATCGTTTTTCTACTTTGCTTGACTTGTCTGACTGTTTTCAACCATCCTGTTCAGTTCCAGAGTGTCAAGTCTGACCTCTTCTCAGTGGTTTTATTTTTTCCCATGGTTTTCTAGCTTGACATTGGTTTTCTTTGAACATTCGCACCGATTGGCGCAATTTACTTTTGTCACAGGTGCGCCAACCCCCGTTTAGCACGGATTACAGCTAAACAGTCATGTCGAATCCTGTAGGATTTTATTTGACCTATTTTCTGAGTTTTGTCAGTGTTTCTTAGCTCTGGGTTGGTTTTTTACCTTGCAATTGGTATTTGGGGATTGTTTTGACTCTGTAGTCTCGGTCTTCTTAGTTGTTTGTCTATTATCTTATCAATGGAGTTTGTTGCCCTAGGGTTTCTAGGTGTCTTGTGTTGTTTGTCCGAACCTCTCCTCATTGGGCCTTCCGAGTTGAGTTCGAGTCACTTTGATCTTTGTCATTTCAATTCGCTGACTGATTGTTTTAGTCTTTCTTTCGATTCTTCATGTATTTGGTTTGTTGAATGATCAATTTTGCTTTCGTTTAGCTCCCCATTCATCACTTCGAGCATATATTACATTGTTCGTTGGATCGTTTTGAAAGCCCTTTGCTTGCTTGGAAGAGTGCATCCTTGTTTTGAGTGTGTTTTATGTTTGTATTTCATTGGTCTCTTTCTTTTAGATCGTTACATTCATAGTGCTCAAAACTAGTGTTTATTTTGCTTTTTAGTGTAACAATCCATTGTGTGCCTCATTCATCTAAAAAGACAAATATTGCATTCTTTTGCTTAAATTGAAAATGAAAATGCTCTTTTGCATTGCTAGCTCTTAGCGGACTAGGAAAGAGTTTTCGTTTTCTGATTTGGTTGTATTAGATGCATTAGTGGAGTTATTCTTATGTTTCAATTGATTGCTACTTTTTCATAGATTCCAATCCTTCTCTTAGCTAGCATTCATTGAATGGAAATGGTGTTCTTTTGCATGTAGTGTGCATTTAGGAATTCGAGATCACATTCGGTCAGGCCTTCAAATCGCAACTTTAATTCAACATCAACCTTAAAATGAATTCAATTAACCTAAGGAAGCATTGAAACCTAACACACATATTTTAGAGGTCTAAGCTAGTGACGTGTTCCGACGTCGTTAAACCTAGTAGCTGTCGTTCGCCATCTAGCATTAGACAGCACTAGCACGGAATTGTGCTCCCCATACCGTCACGTATATAAAGGGAGACCCTCATAGGTTGCAATCCTTTATCCATAGGAAGTTGAGTCTGCCGCCTTGTAACTGTGATACACCGAACACAACATTCAGGGATACTACTTTCACGTACATCAAGTCCTTGGTCATTTCTCTTTCATTTGATCACCAAGGTGTATATGGAAGTTCACGGAAACTTGGTACACCCTCTTGCTTAGATTACCTGAGTAGTAATTTTGGTCTTTTCGTGACTCTCTAAAAGGGAAAAGATCATCAAGCACTTTTCCTTTCATGCTCATTCAATTTGAAAGTGACTAGAGTCATCATTTTCTAGTTTCTCGACTCTTAAAACATGAACCAACAAAGTTTCGTTTCAATGTCATAAAGTTAATTGCCTACGATCACATGCTCGTTAAAGATATTTGTTTGGCTCATTTTTAGTAGTTCCTTAGTGTTTGGTCTTGAAGCCTTGAATAGGGTATCTCATTTCTTTTCTGTTTTGAAACGTTGTCATAGTGGCGGAACCACCAGTTTCGTCATCCTCTTCATTGCCTCCTAGTGGTGATCCTTCTCCTAAAGTTTCTTCAGAAGCATCTCAACCCACTAGGTCTGCTGATTTTTGGCAGTCTCTCCTCCCGAGTACCTTACCTCTCGCTACCTGATCTCCTCTTAACGAGCCATTTGATATCAATTGGAAATCTCGAGATGCTTAGTCTGGTTTTGGGTACAAGGCAGAATTCCCTCCTCTTACTTCGGGATCACCTCCACTAGCTACTGCCTTACTTGGCATTGTTCGTCGTCTTTTTCACGATCAAATGAATTCATCTGAAATGGATTCTTTGAGTCTCGTTAGGAGTGAAGAGTTGTATGTTTCTATAGGAGAATATCAAATCCCTCCGGAGAACTTTGCTTATGTTTACGATCAACCTTCCTCACAACCAGTGTCTCTCCCACGTGGTTATCAAACTTTGGGTCAGATTATTTCTGGCATTCAGTCGTTGTATCAGAATCTGATATGGACCGATACGTCAACTCCTTTTGTGAGTTCAATTGTCTCAGTATTGGGGGCATCACCCAAGACTCCCGTCACATCAATGATTGTAACTTATGTTCCTGTCCAACCCACTGTTTGTGTGGCTCCATCTGCACCGGTTGTTAGTATGACTCCATCATCATCGGGGCCTTCTACTGTCCATAGGTCTATTTTATCAATCCCATAATACCTGTTAGGCCCGCCGTGAGTGGATCACAACCTCGCATTGTGGAAATCCATCCTACTTTCACTGCACCTATGGTTTCTACTTCCATTCCTAACGGTTATTCATTCGATGAATATTTGTTAGCCATTCAACAACAGTATTCTACCTCTTAGGGTCCTCAACAACATAATTCTACCCCTCATGGTTCTCAACAGTTAAAAACTTCTGGAAATCCTCCACTTCATTATGACGCATACGGTAATCCCATTTATTTGTCTCTGATTGATCCCAGTCAGTTCACTTACCATCAGGGACAACCCTTTGGTTCGCAAGGACAACCCTTGCAGGGACAACCTTCAATCTAGCAGGGATAACCCTCCGGTTCACAGGGACAACCTTATGGTCCACAAGGACAACCCTTCCAGGGAAAAACTTTGGCCCAACAAGGAAAACCCTTCGGTCCTGTTGGTCAATCTCATGTTCAACAGGGTCCATCTTATCTCCTTAGGGGGGAAATCTATCCACAACAGGGACAAACATTTGTGCAACAACATCAACCTTACATTCAACAAGGCCAAGATTTTGTACAAGGAAAACCCTATGGTCCTGCACCGAGTCAACCTTGCCTACCCCAACCATCAGGCCAAACTTTTCAACAAGGGAAACCTGGTGGCCCCCAGTACCCAGGCCAACCTATTCCGCAGGGGCAACCTGTCCAACCTCATTATCTGGGTCAACCTGCACCGCAGGGACATCCCGTTCAGCCGCAAGGCGCCACTTATCTTCCTCTAGGTCAATTTCAGGTTGTATATAGTGTGCCCCAAGGCATTGGTTATATCCTTCAAGGTCAATCTAAATGGTATACAATGCCCCTCAAGGCCCTGTGTATCTTCCACCAGGTCAAACTCAGGTGTTGTATAATACACCTCAAGGCACTGCTTTCATTCCACAACAAAATCCATATGTTGCTCAGTAAGGACCGCAGTGGTATTCTCAGAATCAATATCCTAGTCCTCAACCCATGTATGGGCATAAATTTTAGGCTTCTAACCCCTATGGAAAGAATCCTCTAGGACAAAACATATGGGGGCAGAATGTCTCTCAACCTGGGTGGAATCTAAATGCTGGTCTATATCAACGACCTGTAATGCATTTCAATACTCAATTACCTATTTTGGCTACGTTGGAACTATCTGATGTGTTGAAGTTGACAAATGATCCAGTCCTTCATAATCCATATTGGCCTCTAGTTCCAACCAAAATTCCTAGAAATTGTCCCAAGTTTGAGGGAAAGTCTGGAGAAGACCCCCAAGCGCATGTTATGACATACCACCTTTGGTGTTCCTCTAACTCTTGGGTTTAGGATTCTATCCAACTTTGTCTTTTCCAACGGACTCTTACTGGTGCCGCTGCCAAGTGGTACATCGAACTATCTCGTGATGTCTTCCAAGATTTCAATTCTTTAGCCATGGTGTTTCTCACACACTTGTAGTTACCGGTTCGGTATGAAACTGAGATACACCTCCTCACATCCTTGAAGCAAGATCGAGCTACCCATATCTTTGATCATATTCATGAATGGAGGTGTCGTTATCGTCTGATCAAGTTTGAAATTCCTGATCAAATTCTAACTAATTAGTTTACTACCTCCTTCGTTGCTCTGATTTCTAAGGACATTGCTATGGGGGCATGCGTCTCTGAGGAACAAGCCATTGCTCATGCCCAGTACCTTGATCTTGTGTACTCTCAGTCCGACACATTGAAAGAACTCTTGCCTAATGCTCCTAGACCTGGAACTTCCAAAGCACCAGCGATGCCATCCATCGAAGGTATCATCGGTTTCGTGTCTCAGACTTCTTGGAAGTCTCCTCCTCTGAATCCTGGGAAGAAAAATTATACTCCTTCCAATGATACTGCTTCTCATTCGATCCTGAATTCTGGTAAAACCACGTAAGTGAATGCCGTTCAGGCCAAAGCCGATACCTCGATACAGGATTCTCAGAAATATCGTGCTGATGATTGTTCACAACGTAAACCGAAGTATCCTTGCTTGATTTGTGACGAGGAGCACTACACCAAGGACTGTCCTTGATGGGCCGAAGTGATTCAATTTCTCAAAGGCACCCAAGGAACTCTAATTGTTCTCAAAGAAATGTTTCCGTCACAACAGACTCAGTTAGTAGAGAAACCTTAGTCCTTTGCCACATTTGGCTCTCAGGTTTTCATGATGAACGGTCCTATGTCTGTTTCTATTGCTACTCGGTCGAAATATTATAGTGAAACGCATCAGGCAGCGGAGAAAGAGATCGCTGATGGTCCTCCTCCTCCGCCTGCTTCTGGCCCTCTTGAGATTGAAAAGCCCAGTATTGAGCCCGTTGTGCGGTCACCTTCCAAAGGTGTACTCCATAAGTCTTCTTACAATCCTAATGCCCGTGTTGCTCAACATTACAGTATTGTTGAGGATTTGGCAAAGGCTCCATCTACTATGTCTGCATTAGAAGTACTTCAGAGTTGTCCATCTCAATGGAAGGCTTTGTTATCTGCCATCGGTGGGGTAGATCCTGTTGATTCGAGCCTTATCACTTTAGACTTAGAGAATTTTATCCCACTTCTCCCTCACCAGCTTGCACTGACTATCCAATTTTGGATCAACGGTGTTATCACAAAATCAGCCCTGATGGGCTACTCATCAAACTAATCTTGTGCAACTATTTCAAAACAATCTTTTGGTTGAGGCTTAGCCTCCTCAACCTGAGAGGGCTTTCTCAAGGGTTTATGATTTTTTGATTAATGGATAGATGGCTGACTCTAAGGTAAAAAGATAGAATAATATAATTGGCTGTATCACAGATTGGCAAACATTCATTGGGCCATGGAGTCAAGATAACTTCAGCAAAAACATCACAGTCTATCTAGCATGGAATTCAAGGCATTTGGAGTTCAAGTCAGTGACTAAAACAGTAGAACAATGAAACACACAGTTAGTTTGTATATGAAGGAAGTTAGAGCATTATGAATGAATTCTAAGTATCATATAAAAACAACACTACAAATAGAGATATTGAAGAATTCCATTAGAACAATAATGAACAAGAACTCCTCATGAATCTTGAGTTGTCAAAATAGAACTCTGTATTAAGCTGAAAAAAACTAGTGACATACAATAACACAGTCTTTGCTAATAAAAATGTCCAACCTTTTGGATTTCGACCTTATGCTCTTTATAGAACATTTACAAGATAGGATTCTTTCTTCTCCACTAGATATACCGAACTCAAAGCGTTTGACACCTTTCCTAATCTGAGACATGCCATTTATTAGAAATTGACAACGATAATGCTTATGAAAAGTCCTATTTCTAATAGGACTGAAACTCTTAAATATCCTTCTAACAACCTTATCTAATCTCAATTACATATTTTGCCACCTGAAATCCCATGAAGTCGAATTTGGATGCTGACCATTCACTTGAAGTGACACTGCTGTTAATGATAATGTTCTCCTAATAAATAGGAAACACGTTTTCCTGTTTTTTAGCCTCTTTGATTTCTTTATCTGTTTTGAGTACTTTTATCATTAATAGATCAGGTCTACATGTGTCATGTTGCAAAAAATTCACCATTTTTCTTTAATCCTCTAGTTGTACAGAAACTATAATTCGAATGGTGCAAAAAGACAAAGGATAAACCTGCGCTACGAAAGCAACTCAGTTTCGTAGCGCTTTTCGTAGTGCAGTGTTTAGCTCCTTTTTTCAATCAAGTTTTGACAAGCTTTCTTCAAGTAAACCTTCATATGCTATTTGTACACTTCCACCAGCCATTTCAAGTCAAAATTCACCAAACTTCCCCCAAAATTTGATATTAAAATGTGCTAGAAGACTGCTTCAACAGTTTCGCAGCGCATTTCAGCAGATTTGCAGTATCTGCGCTACGAAACTGCTATGTAAGCAGTTTTTTCAAAAATGTCTTCAAAATTTGTACCTTGGAGATGTTTAAACTTTAAAGGTGTTGGTATTATTTCAAAAACATAGTAATATGACCCCAAAAACATAATCTTCGTCAAATTTTGCCTTCATCTTGATCAGAGATTGACTTATGAATTTATCACTTTATTTTATTGCCCTTTTAACTTTTCTTGAGACTTTATCAACTGTATCTCCAGGTCTTCAACTTGTCTTCTTAACCTTCTATTGCTAGCTCTCAAATGAGTGTTTATGACTCTTACAAACTTTGCTTCCTTAATGGCTGGGACTATCCATGTGAAGAATTGTTCCTCACTGCTTGGTATTTCTGATTTTGAAACTTTCTCACCTTCCCAAATAGCTTTCATCCTTTTAAACTTTGTTTTGTCAATGACATGTTTTCTAGCTCTTTTCTTCAACTTGGCGATTTCTTGATTTGTTGATCTTAACCTCTCTTCCATACTTTTATACTTCGTCATTTCCTCCTCTGCTGTAGATACTCTGTTTTTTGCAAGTTTTGTTACAGGTGAGGAAAGATCAACTATCTCCTTATGAACAATAGTTGCTTTATTTGTTTCCTCAACTTCTGCATTAAGTTCTTCTAGCCTTTTAGAATGCCTAGTTACAGGTCTCCTAGCTTGGAAAACAAATGCTGCATCTTCATCCTTAAACTCCAACTTCTTTGATGATTTCATCCCTTTCTGTTTGCTTTCTTTAACCCCTGTGAAATCAGCTTGCACTATAGGAGATTCTTGTATGTATATTACATGTATTAAATCATCTAAGTTTCCTTTCAAACTTGGGCTGTCACTTGATCCTGAGACCACTTTCTTTCGTTTTGATGTTGTACTTTGACTCCTTGTGATTCTTTGGACTATTTTCCTACTAGCTGTTTGTTTTTGTTTAGCTTCCTTGGTACTCTGTAACCCTGGGTTTGTAGGTAGAGGGGTTTCTGCAACAATCACTGGTGTCCTTTCTACTTTATCTTTCACTTGTTTCCTTGGCTTTAATTTGACAAACCTCCTGGTCATTATAACTACAGGTTGACTGGATTCTACTGGTGGGGATGATATTTCCTTTGCCTTAGGGTTTTTAACTGGAGTTTGAGCTTCTATTTCAAATCCACTTATAAATAGAAAAGAGGACCAATCCCTACTAATCTTCTGGAGCTCATTCAAAAACAACAATTTAATTAAGCCATGGTGAAGTAGAGATGTTTCAAAGTCATCATATTTCATTTGGACCTTATCAACCATTTTAGCAATGCTTCTATATAAGAAAAATGGTAAATCTAGTGATATCATACATGTGAAGTCTAATAGGAGTTTGAAATGATAGGTGTAAACTTTGTGGTACCTGCCTTCGCAAGTGAAATATCTCTGGATGTTGAGCAGTAGTTTGGCATAGTTATCCTTAATACAGTTTCTGGGAACTGCATTATTCAATTCCATCTCTCTATATTCTGGCTTCAAAAGCATATTTCATGCCTCCATATCGAACCCAAAACCTTTAAACCATGTTTCCTGTCCTCTAGGTATTTCGGTCACTAGAGAAATGGTTTCAGGTGTCACTGACATATTTAACATCCCAACCTTTGTATTTGTAT
The DNA here is from genome assembly GCA_034641835.2 of Pinus albicaulis. NCBI lineage: Eukaryota > Viridiplantae > Streptophyta > Pinopsida > Pinales > Pinaceae > Pinus > Pinus albicaulis. The sequence goes on along the minus strand of CM076582.1, from coordinate 124,267,334 downwards.
CACTGAAATGTAACGCAAATTCTTTTGATACCTGAGTATGTCCACCCTGCAACTTTTCATAGAGCTTTAAACATCCTGCTTTATTGAAAGCATCCATGACTATTTGGTCTTCAACTAAAAATCTTGTGCTTTCGAGTTCAGACCTCAAACAATGTCCTGATCTATGGTTCTTTTTCTCCTCAGCCATACTTGTTTCAGAAAAACCCTGTTGGCTTCTTTAGACTTTGATAATCAAGCTCTCTTGCAAACAACCTCTCTTGATAATGTATGAAATATCCTTGGTATAGGACAACCATAAGCTTGAGCTCGAAACAGGAATGTTTCACAATTTAATATGAGCAAATGAAAATTGGAATGGCTAAAATAGACAAGAGCTTTCGAATTTGAAATTTCTTTTCTCAATATGAAACCCCTTACATAGTAATGATGAATATGGATGGTTGATCATTTCGAATATGACTCCTAACTGACTCACCATGACGTTACCCTATCATATCCTAACGGATTTCTGACAATTTTTGAGCTTTGACATGACATTTGAAGAATCTGTGCTTTCATAGCGCACATAGTGCATTTTTCACACTTTGCGCTACGAAAGTAGCAACGCTTTCGTAGTGCAAAACTCAATTTTTGAACTGACTGCGCTACGAAACTGTGGTTTTGTGGCTAATTGCAAGGGTTTCATCCGAAAGTTGATGACATGATTTTTTAAGTGAATGATGAGACTTTTCAACCATGGGATGAGACCTAAAGAATTTATTTGAAATTTAAAACTGACTTTTTAAGACTTCTAAACCTATCACCTACCTTTTATCAAGACTAAAGTAACTCAAGACCTATTTGACACTATGATTAAAACAATGTAAACTTATAGAGTTCAGAATTTTTTTTAAGGGTGATAACAAATGGACTGAATATCCATCAAGCGGTCGCGGACGAGGGTGCATCTACGTGCGTGATGTCATCTTCTTGTTGGAAACATTGGTTCTCCAGCTCTTAATTCATCTCCAAATTCTCTAGAAGCATTTGATGGAAGGGAATCTAAACCTCTCGGTGTTCTCACTACTTTACCGATCACTCTAGAAGGGAAAACAATTAACGTCGAGGTTAAAGTAGTTGATGCCAAGCTCAATTACAATCTTCTCCTCGATTGCAGTTGGACTCATGCCATGTTGTACGTTCCGTCCACTCTCTTTCATGTTTTGCGATTTCCGCATGAAGGAAATATTGTTACTGTCGATCAGTTGTATTTTTTCAATTCTTCATATTCCGAGGGAAACGTTCCGTATGTTGATAAAATTCCTACACCTTATGAGAGCGTATGGCCGGGTCTCTTCAAAGATCCTACCCTCATCGGTATTTTTCCTCTTCCTCCACCCAACACTGTTCAGGTTAAATATGATCTCCAGGTCTTATGATCCATGGATCATCCCTTCACCCGAGCAGATTGATTCATTTGAAGATTCGATGTCATTAAGTCCGATTGAGACTGATTATTTTGAACTTATTTAAGCTTCGGATCCTCCGTCTCCTGATCATGCTCCTTTGGGCATGTCTCTTGACACTTATTCTCAATCCCCTTGGCTCGACGATTCAAATTCGCCCGATCCATTAAGAGAGATATTTCCTTTCGATGAGGCCATCATGGAAACTATGTCTCTTGAGGATCCTCCTTGGGATGATAGTCATCATCGATCCTCGTTCATGCCTGTCCTCGGGGCCATGTCTACTTGTCTCGAGAGGTTCGGTTCTCAGGTTCCTTCTCCTCTACTTCAAACGCATATCCTGACACATGAAGTCTTTGCGGAAGGTACCTTGAGCAACATCACATAGATGATGCCTATCGACATCTTCGTTAAACTGGGGGTTGTCGAGAACATCCATATTGGGGTGACCTATTCTTCCGATGAGGTCCAAGTCTATACTAGTCTCTTCCACGAGTTTCGCGATGTTTTCGCATGGTCTTACGAAGATATGCCCGGCATCGATCCAAGTATAGTGGTGCATGAGATTCATACCTATCCCGGTACGAAGCCTATTCGCCAGCGTCTTCATCTTGTGCACCCTAGAAAGGCCACCGCTATTAAGGGAGAAGTTGAAAAACTTCTTAAAGCTGGTTTTATTTATCTGATTCCCTACATAATGGGTTTCCAATATTGTTCATGTAGATAAGAAACAAGGTACCATTCGTGTCTGTGTTGATTATTGTGACATTAACCGTGCTTTCCCTAAGGATAATTATCCCATTATTTTATTGATCAAATCATTGATGACTGTGTTAGGAGTGATATTTTTTCCCTTATGGATGGGTTTTCTGGGTACAACTAGATTAATATTCTTCTTGCCGATCAACATAAGACGGCCTTTATCTGTCCTTGGGGTAATTTTTCTTATAAAAATCTCCCTTTCGGTCTTAAAAATGTTGGGGCTACATTTCAGCGAGAAATGTCATATCATTTCCACGATATCAAGCCCATTGTTCAACCTTATCTGGATGACCTTCCGGCTCATTTGGCTAAGCGTAAAGACCATCCTGATCATCTCCGTCCTATTTTTCTTCACTGTCGACGTTATAACATCTAACTCAATCCGCATAGGTGTGTCTTATGCGTTGAATGGTAGACTCCTAGGGTTTATCATTCCAAAGACGGGATTCGTCTTGATCCACTCAAAGTTGAAGCTATTGTTAATATCCCCTCTCCTTCCTCCTTACATCAGCTACAGAGTCTGCAGGGGAAAGCTAACCTCCTGCGCCTTTTTATGCCTAACTATGCTGAAGTGGCCAAAGGATTTATGCGATTACTGAATCAAGGCGTGTTGTTCCTCTGGGATGAGATCGCCCAAAAATCCTTTGATGCACTGAAGACATTGCTAGTTAATTCTCTTCTGTTGCGTTCTCCCAATTATCATCGCAATTACTCCCTCTATTCAGTCGCCGCGTTTAGCAAGATTGCCATGGTTTTGGTAGAACACGATGATGATGGTGACGAGCATGTCATTTATTATCTAAGTCGCCATCTTCTCGATACTGAGACGCGATATGCACATGTCAAAAATTTTCTGTTGGTTGCTGTTCAAGATGTTCAACATTTTCGTCACTATATTCTGTTGCGCACAATGACTGTGATTTCTAACTGCAACCCTATGAATTACATACTGACTCGTCAATTGCTGGGGGGAAAATAATTGAAGTGGATTATCATCCCCCAAGAGTTCGATTTGGAGTTCACTACCGCCAAGTCAAAGAAGTCATTGGTCTTTGCCAATTTGATTTTCGCTCTCCTTTCCAATTCCGCTCCGTCTGGTTCCGAGGGATGCATTCCGGATGACACGCTTTTTCTTATTAGCACCCTCGATCGTTGGTATGGTGATATCATCGTATATCTTCAAAATTCCACTTTCTGATCTGAGTTGACGAAGGATGCTTGTCGACGCATTTGCCATCAATTGCAACCCTATTGCATAGTCAGAGACACTCTCTACCGCATCAGAGTTGATTCCATTCTCCGCTAGTGTTTGACTCTCGAGGAGGCTGAAAAGGTCCTGAATGATTGTCATAGTGGTGCTTGTGGCGGTGACATGTCTGGATATGCTACTGCACAGAAGATTCTTCGTGCTAGGTATTTTTGGCCCACCATATTTAAATATTTCATTGTTGTTGTCTGTAAGTGCCATGATTTCCAGATCTATCAGCGCAAGATGCACGCGCCGCCTTCCCATATTCACCCTGTCATTACCATTGGTCCCTTTACAAAGTGGGGAATCAATTTTATGACGTGTAACCCTCACTCGGCCGTGGGGAATGCTTATATCATCGTAGCCATAGAATACTTCACCAAATGGGTCAAAGCAATGCCTACACTTACGGCTGAAAGTAAGACAACAACACAGTTTCTATTCAATCATGTCATTTCCAGGTTTGGTGTCCCTTAAGCCATTGTTACTGCTCATGGTTCCCATTTTCGACATTACATGGTGGCTGAGTTGACTTCCAAGTTGGGTCTACGTCACGACAACTCAACGCCATACTACCCTCAGGCCAATGGCCAGGTTGAAGCCGTGAACAATTTTATCATCATTATGCTTCAACGTACGGTTGGGATGCACAAGTCAAACTGGCATCTCATGTTGTTTTCAGCTCTCTGGGCTTACCGAACCTTAGTGAAGGATGCGACTAGATTCACTCCATTCCAGCTTGTCTATAGTCTAGAAGCTACCCTTTCGATTGAATGTGAAATTCCTTCTCTCAAGCTAGCTGTTGAATTACTGCCGAATACTTTGCTAGAAGAAGAGCATCTTATATATTTATAGAGGCTTGATGAAACTCGCCACTTTGCTGCTCTGGTTATAGAAGCACAGAAAAAGCGAGTCAAAGCTCATTTTGACCAGTCAGTTTCCCCTCGTTCCTTTATAGAAGGAGACCTTGTCCTCTTGTAGGACCAAGCTCACGATAAGCTAGGGGCAGGAAAATTTCAACCCATGTGCATGGGCCCTACATTGTTAAGCGCATTTTACAAAATGGGGCTTATGAGCTTATTGATTATGAAGGTCATCCTCTAGCTCAACCTAGAAATGGGTTGTATTTTAAAAAGTATTATGCATGAGTCATTCGTGCATGTTTCTTTGTACATAGGTGTTTTTTAATTTTTGTACATTTTTGGCTTGGTGTGCTTTATGAGAGTTTTCCTGCTTATTGGATTGTTGCTTATTGTGCAGATGTCTATTACCCCTTATGTCGGTTTCGCCGATGGTGCTTCTTGCAGCACCTAGAACCTGTCTTCAGCAACTTGGGTGATTTATGATCCTGATGGTGAGTTGATAGACCTTCAAGGTATCTGTCTAGGACGAACCACAAACAATGTCACTAAATATGTAGTGTTGTTATTGAACTATTAACCGAGACCATTACTCTTGACATTCGTGCATTGATTGTTAACCTAGACTCACAACGTGTTGTTCTTCAACTTAATGGGCATTATTCTGTTATAAATCCTCCCATATTAAGGTTGTATTTGCATGTCCATTTACTGGAAAGTCATTTTGATTACATTACATATCAACATATTCCTAGACGAATTAATGCATTAACTGATACAGTAGCTAATATTGTATTAGATAGACATTTGAGTAATTTGTAAAAGATCATCTTCACATGACAAGATCCATTAATGAATATATATATATATATATATATATATATATATATATACACACACACATATACATATATCAAGTGTTTGCATCCATGTTCATCATAAGTTCAAAAAATATGTATCTTTCGGTTACATCCTGAGACATCATGTCTCTCAAAAAATATGCGGAAATGAAAGCCTAGGTTTCTAATTGGCATGATGCTCATGATAGCATGTCATTGCCCGTACAAGCTGCCTCAATAAGCGGTGAACACAGTTCAACACCCCTGCAGTGTGTCTCTGGTATGCACGAGGAACATCATTGAATCGCGCATAATCCGAGATCCCACGGGAGATTCCCTCCAATTTGCATATGATTTCCTCCTCCTCGCCTCCCTCACCATGAGGGGCCACATAAAAGTCACGAGGACGTGCTATCATAGACATGCCTGTAGGTATTTCTGGGCCAACATCTGCAATTACATGGATTAATGTCCTAACATGCATAAAAAAAAATCACAATACTCATCAAAATAAAAAATGAGTCTTATCCAATTCTTCATCCCAATCCTCTCCTTCAGGGAGCGGTAGATCCGCATCACCGATAAATTCTGTGCCAAAGTAGGTCCAGTCCTCCATGACAATCAGCTGTCGGCGGAGCCACTCAAAAAACTCTGGTCTCCAAGACATTTTTTGACTGCCCCTTGACCTTGGCATCAAAGCTGCCCAATGGATCATCCGTGTCTCCTAGCCTAGTGGTGTCGAAATTATCACTTCCTGGCGTTGGAAAATTGGTAACCATTCCAAGATGAAAGGTACCAAAATGGACCCATAGCCGAACTGCTTCAGCTTACCATTCTTTCATTTTTTCAACTGTCGTTTTATGCTGACTGTTACTACCTCTGCCCAGTTGTAGAGTGTTGGTGCCATGCAATCCACTGCAAGAAGTAATTGTGTTTTTGTGGCCTCATGTGGAGACTGAACTCCTGCAGCTCGCGTAATGGTGTGTAGCACTACTCTAAGTGCCAGATTGGGAATGGTTTGGATATCCACCTTCCCGCTTTTGGATCCTTTCCGTGCTCCTCAGCACACTCGGTCAATAACCATACTCATGTTTTCTATTGTAGGCCGAGTACCGGCCAGGATTGGTACTGCCCCCCTCTGTGACAATCTAATTATGAAGTAAATATATGAGACCTCAATCTCAAGTTCCTGATTGCGAATCATGAATCTTTCCTGATCAATGTCCCAAACACTGATCAAGTACTGCAATAGCTCCGGTTAAGATCTGAGACATGGTGCCATAAAGAATTTCTTGAGCCCGCAATCTCTAAGAGCTTCCATGCATCTCACATTGCCCATGGCTTCCTCATCTTCTTCACTATGCTCTCGTTCTTTCCATTCAATCACCATTTTGTTCTTTCACACCTGCAAAAACATCCATATGGTTGTCATTAGCCAAATACAATGCTTTTAAAATGGTTAAATTGGGCTCATTGTTTGAATTTTCAAGCTAAAAATGGTTGCTGCGGTTGGCACGCCCTCGTTTGATTTTTAGGCTAGTTGGCACGATTCTATGCCCAATACCCGCGCTGACCGCCATGCCCTAATTTTTACAAAATCCCCCCATATATCTACAAAAATGGATTTCAGGTAGTGAAAATACTATCAAAAGGCAGGGAAAGATATGAGTTCTTACCTGGAACAGACGGATTTGCGATTGGACTTCCAGATTCCCCGCTGTCAGCTCTGTAAATCATAGTGAGAAAGGGTAAAAAATTGCTCACAAGAGGTAAAAGTGAAAAGTAATTTATTTTTTACCATTTTTGGCCTTTTATAAACTTTTCAGAACCCTAATTAGGTTTTAAAGCATATTTTTCGATTATTTTTCTATTTTATTTTCGGAAAATGGGTTTTACGTGCATCTCTTGTGCAGCGACAGGTCCTCGACGTGACGACGATGAAGCAACGAGTTGTATTTTATACTTTTTTCAGACTCAGCAAAAACACGAAAAAGTCCCTCCTGGAGTCATATTTCAGCTTTTGTCTGACTCTCGAAAATTGAAAAGATTGCTGAGACTCTTCTCGTTTTGAACTCATTAAATGGCTGCAAAACGATATCTACCCAGTATACATTTACCCCTTTTTCGAGCTGGGATAGATTATTTATGAAAAAGGAATACCTTAGCCTATCGCGATTAAGAGGTTTTCTCAGACACAATTTTCTACCCTTTTTGATCTATGAGACTACCTGCGAAAAGGGACTTGTTGGAGTTTTCTTTTCCGCTTCTTTTCAAACTCTCTAAACATGAAAATATGCTGAGTTATTCCTTTGTCAGACTCGTTAAAACTTAAATGAAATTGGAAACCGTCACCATGATATAACCTCCTTCCTCCTTCCCAGGGCTCGTAAAATGTACTAGGTTGGATTTTTCTGAAGGACAAACTTACATGACAAGCATATGCTATCCCCTTCAATCTCGTTTCCAAAAATAATTGGGGTACTCGCCAAAAATGGTGGGGGAAAATGGAACCAGTTCTCTGTTGTGTCGGCAGTATGTCGCTCTTGAACATGACACTCCTCCGCATTCGTGTCGGTTTGGGGACATATCATTTCGTCATTTTTGCCTCCATGGGTTTGGGTAATCTATTTTGACCTCTCATCTGCTCTTTGCCACGTCATCATGACCTAAGATCCCTTGATGTCAAATACTGCCAAATCTGAAGTCGTGTCGCTGATATGTTCAAGAGAAGTTTCTGTTTGCAATTTTCAACCTCCCTCTGATCCTCTTTTTGGTCCTGATTTACTATCATCATATTCCTCTGTCTCATGTGGATGACAAGGGAAAAATTATGGCCCACTTTCGACCAGGTCACTTCCTGTCGACTTCAGCTCATTATCCAGGAAATTGATCTAGAGACTCCCTTCTGGTACCTTGGAGCTTGCATGCCTCAATGGCAAGTTCTTCGCATTCGACGACAGGTCCTCATCATTGGCCTTTGATCGAGTGATTCTGCGGATGTTCGACGCCATATCACTGTTCACATTCTGTGGATTGTACTGGTTGTACCTTAAGATCCATTGCCATTATTGGTGGTTTCTCTCGTGCCTGTTAACAACTTTTATCATTGGCTGGTAGCCAGATGACTTTCTTGGATGTTGGACTTCAGCTCACATATTCACATGCTTGAATTTGTACTTGTTCAGGTCGAGATGGAGCGCAAGACCCTCGGTTTTTTCTGATAAAATCCAGGCTGCGGGATATTTTGGTTTATCATGACTATATGCATGACTCTTTTGATTGGATGGATGTGACCATGCCTGAGTCCATTTATTGATCCTTTTTGCAGTATGGTTGCATCCATACCTCAAATATCAGTTTTAAATGTACTCTATTATGGATGGCTGCGCCCATACCACATGTTCATGTATAAGAGATATTAGTTGTATTTGTACTTAGAGGTCTTCCGATGGCAGTGTTTGGTTTGAACGTGTTCCAATAAATAACTTCACTCCTCCCTCTCTCTCGGACCTCATGCTTTAGGGGGCATCTGTTACACATCATTTTGTCACCATCCCTGAAATCCCCATCCAGCACATTGGAGGACTATTTCTGTGACCTATATGTGGTGTCATGACTTGCAAAAAGTGTCATTGCATCCCTTGCCATAAGAAGAACATTTCCCCTGTTGACTATTCCTGGAACAAACCATAAAAAACACATGATTTTGGGTCGGTGTTGGTAGGCAGTTATGGCCTCACTCCCATAGAGAAATTAGCACTAGGCCCCACGCCCATTGGCGCTTTGTCTCAGTGGATTGCTCACGCCGGGTTGTTTTTGGATTTTTTTTAAATATAAGCGAAGTTTCCATTGCCAACCACTTTGTGAGTGGAGTCAACATGAGTTTTTCGACTGAATAACGTCGAACATCTTCCTCTGGTTTCTTGTTTCCTACTTTTGAGCAACCTCCCAAAGGATAAGGCCTTCCTTCCACCATTTGAGGGATCCCAACCTCCTCCTCCTCTGCTATAAATACATCTCTCTCACATAGATGCAGCTAGCTAAACTTTTTATACAATAGCTAAAATGGTTGAATAGTTGAGGTGTGAGATAGAGAAAAGAGAGATATATTTCCGAGAGAGAGTCTAGGCTTATTTCTTTGCCAAGTCCAATTCCCCAACGAATGCTCGAGACGCGTTTTGACTGGACCCGCTGAAGGAGGCAGCAACGTCAAGGCTCTTTTGGTTGTAAACTCTTTCTCTCTTCTTAATTAATACATGACTTATGTCTTGGTTCCTGTCTTGCGTTTGATATGATTAATATTGTGTGATACGTTTAACTCTCCTTGACCAATTAGATAGTTATGAATGCATGTAGTGTTTCATATTATTCTATCGTTCTTTGATCCTTGTGCTGACACCTAAGTACCATTGTTGAAGGAGACTGCGACCACAACTATGAAAACTGCATGGGAACAAGGTAGGACATCTATCCCGACTCAGTTTCATTCATTAACTAGGAATCAATGCATTAGAATTTCCTCTTGCTGCAAGAACCACCCTAGGGCTAGAGGGATCGCCTCTGTCTGCAGAGGGGATTTACCTACACAACAGTAAGTAAGGTGTGCAGAAAGAGTAATAATCCCAATTCAGAGTGAATAACGAATATAAGAACAAGATCAGGAGAGATCAGCATGTTTAGAAACTGAATAAATCTCAGGAGAAATCAATGCGTTTAGAATTTGTATAAATCTCAAGAAGGATAGCGAAGATGCAAAGTAGCGGTGGTCATAGAAAGAAGAAAAATCAACTAAGGCAGAGAACGCTTAGAAGAATTCCAAGGTAGGCGAGCGGACGGTCATGATTAGATCGCAAAAGTGAAGGTGAGAGATGAACAGATGAGATTACACTACAAGATGAGTTGGGAAGGACAATCATATTTGTAAGAAGCAGCGAGGACCATAGATCTAGTGCATATCAACGGTGATAATCACATCGCAACCGTGAACATATCGCACATCGCGGCAAGGAGACAAGCATGGACCGTCAGATCCAACGAAGACCAACGACGTAGATCAAAAGCATAAATCGCAAGTTTTAGCGCTTAAATTGTTAAATCCGTCACAGGGTAAGTTATTTTGTGTGCAATGCGAAGTAGAGAAGGGAAACGTGTTGGCACGATAGGGAAAGTAGTGAGGACCGTTAGATCGTATGGAAAATCAACGACGGATGGTGAATCGCAAGTTTTCATATTGAAAATGTTAGCGGACAACGCTAAGGCTTCGCAAGGTATGTTAATTAGTTTGTGATGCGATAAGATTAGAAATATGGGATGCGGTGAAAGGGAGGAGCCATGTGTCGGCACTGCGCATTAGTGCACATCTCAGATTTTATGGTTTAAGGTTCACATGATAAGTTATGTTGGCTGCGATGCGGTGAAAGGTAGGAGCCATGTGTCGGCACTGCGCATTAGCACACATCGTAGATTTCACGTTTTATGCTTAAGGTTCACATAGTGAGTTAAGTTGGATATGATCACATATCGCACAAGATAGGAGATACGTTATTGATAAAAGTTAAAAGTTGTGGGCTTGTGCGATGAGATGTATTGTGATTGGTCAAGGGTTGTGGGACCCAATAACCCTTGTTCTGCGTTTGTTATGTGCATTCTGTTATATAAAATATGCGTTGTTTGATCGCTAATGTATTTATGTTGTATTTAAATCTAAATTTGTATTCCATTGCGTGTTAAAAGGGAGTTTATGTGGGCCATACCCCATAAGTCTCAAAGAAAAGACCTGAAAGCATAACAAAGAACCAGGAGCTCGTGCATAACAGTGTTACAGCAATGAGTCAAACTAAAAGATTGAACATGGAAGAAAAGACTCGGGTAATAAAAGAGAAGTATGACCACAACAAGAAAAGGCTTAGGTAAGAAAAAGGACCTGGAGCTTGTGCAGAACAGTGCAATAGCATGGGTCGAGTCGGGCAAAAAGGTAGTCATGCAGCACAGTTGGAATATAACTACAGAAACATAAAAGACAAAGGGACAACAAGCAGAAGAGGACAAACACACAACAAATCTAAGAATTTGAAAGGGTTGAATGAAATATTTGAATGTAACTGTAAATTTTTTATTTGTTTTATAGTGTTTGTGATGCAAAGGCAAGTCTCCCAGGAAAATCAAAACTCCATTTGATACTGTAATAATTGTATATATTTGTAACATCCTAAATATGCTGAGTGAGGAAATGAATGGGTGGAAGGCAAGAGTCATGCCTGTTCACTTCATATTCCCATGTAGAATCCAAACAACCATGAAGTGATATCTATAATGATGTTATTGTAATATGCATAGAGGGGTTAGAGATTGGAAGAATGAGAGAGAGCGGATAGAGATGTTGTGCAGATCCAGAGCTGATATGAAGCATATTTCAAGGCTGGAAGGGCAACATTGAAGAAGGAGAAAAACAGAGCTGATATCTAGGTAAATCAACATATGATTTTATTGTAGTGTGAGGGAGTTGGTGCTTCCATATCAAGTTGTAGCTTGATATATGTATAGTTGTAGTTGATTGAGGTAGGAGCCTCCTGTGGGTTGTAGCCTGTAGAAAATAGATGGGAGTTGGAGCTTCCTTGCAAGTTGTAGCTTGCATAATTTTGGAGCCTGCAGAAAATCAGTTGTGAGAGGGAGTTGGAGCCTGACTTTCCATCACAACAATAATAAGATGTGATTTTATCCATTTATGGATTTCCACTTATATCTGTTGTCTATGTGCTTGATGGTTAAGTGTTGATGTGATGTTTTAATCTGTTTAATTAATTGTTTTCAACACATTATGTTTTTGATCCATTATGTATTAAGTTGCTTATGAAATGAAGGTGTAAATGATTTGAATTAAATTTTTTTAATGTATTAAACTGATTAACCCCCCCCTCTCAGTTTAATGAAGGGTTCATCAATTGGTATCAGAGCCAAGTTCCTTTTGTATTAGTTTAACAACTAGAAGGATATCCTAGGTCCGTAAAATGGCTAACCTAGAAGAATGCTCAACAAATAAAGCCCCATTTTTTATTGGCACAAACTATGGCTTCTGGAAAATAAGAATGAGGACATACATAATGTCTCTATGAATAGAAGTTTGGGCTATTGTGGAAGAAGGATATGCTCCAAAGGATATTGACATAGCGAAAGAAGCCAAGAAAAACTTCATAGCTAATGAAAAAGCCATGAATGCACTCTTGAGCGGTCTGTGTGAAACAAAATTTATCAAAGTAATGCACAGTGAGACCGCCAAGGATATCTGGGATCCTTTAGAAAATATCCATGAGGGAGATAAAAAGGTGAAGATGGCCAAACTGCAAGCCTATAGAGCTCAGTTTGAAAATGTAAAAATGAATGAAGATGAAGATGTAGCCAGTTTCTTCTTAAAGGTTGTAGAAGTTGTGAATAACATGAAAGCTATAGGAGAAACCATTAAAGAATGTGTAATTGTACAAAAGACATTGAGATCTATACCATCCAAGTTTAACCCTAAGGTTTCTGCCATAGAAGAAACAACAAACTGGGAAACATTGACCATGAACCAATTGCTTGGAAACTTGACGACCTATGAGATGAGACTTCCAAAGGGAAAGTCAAATGTGAGGGAGGCAACCTTTAAAGCAGATAAGTGTAGAGAAGATAAGGAAGGTACATGCTCTTGCTCTGAAGAAGAAGAGGCAAAATTTCTTAGAAGATTGGAGAAAGGCACATGTACGTATAAAGGTAAACTTCCATTTAAGTGCTTTAACTGTGGAAGAGTGGAGCACTATGCATTTAAATGTCCTCATAAGAAAATGGAGAATCAATCAATAGGGAAAGAGAAAACCAATTTCAGCAATAGGCCGAAAGGGAACAGATTTAATAGAAGAACATTTTATGCCCAACAACACAACAATGCATCTGAGATCTTGGATGAATCCCCAATGAAGAAGGAACATCAAAATTCATCTTGATGGCTAAGGAAGAGCTTGAGGAATATCTCCGTGAATTTGAATAAGAAGGTGAGGTAGATCTTGAGGGGAAGCTAATTAGTGCCCTGGAGGAAATATACAGACTTAAACTTAAGAGTAATAAACATAAAGAGATTCTTCTGAAATATGCAAAGACTGAACCAGACTTAGAAGATATTATTAAATGGAAGATGAAACTAGAAGAATCAAGGAAAATAGAGGATATTCTGAGAAAAGGAATAAAGGAGAAAAATCAGGAGCGAGAAAAACTGGAAGAAGAAGTGGTAAACCTGAGGAAGAAATTAGAAAAGGCCCAAATTTAATTAACTATGAATATTTCTCAAATGAAAAGCTATGGACATTTGGAAAAAATTCTAAATTCTCAAAGACCTCCTCATAGAAAGGTTGGGATGGGCTATGAAGGAGAAACCAGCAAATCCAAGGCATAAGATAACAAGAATATCATTTTTGTAAAAGTTGTAAAGGAAAATGAAGGAGAAAAAAGGGAATCCATAGAATTAGAATCCAACAAGACCATGATACATAATGAAACAAACAGAAACAAGCAACAACCTCAAGTGACAAAGAAAGAAATGAAGAATCAGTCAATTGCAAAAGGGTCATATGCTCCTAAGGATGAATTGAAAAAATTCGAAAGATGTCAAAGGAGGTTCCTTTCCCCTACAAGAAGCTTCACATGCTTTGTCTGCCACAAACTTGGACATATTGCGGCATAATGTAAGACAAACCAAATCTAGTCCAACCAACAAAATATCCAACAAACGAAAAGACTACCTCAAACAACTCTCTCTACTAGAGACATATACTACTTCCATGGGTATTGTTTTGTTGTAAAGGGTTCGGTCATAAAGCCATTGAGTGCATATCGTATATAAAGAGACTGGAGTATGGAAACTTAAGGGGAATTAGGAACAATTATGGATTCACTCATGTAATCAATCTATTTAGAAATACAATAAAATGTTTTAGCTGCCATAAGAATGGGCACAAGTCTAACAAATGTCCTCTCAAAGACTGTGATCCATATCCTCATAAAGGTTATAGAGAAAACAACCACATGCAATGGAAAAGGAAACTAAATAAACATTATCCGGTTCTAATTGCTCAAGATCAGAACAATAATATGGTATGTGGACAGTGGGTGCTCAAAACATATGACTGGAGACCGAAGAAAGTTTGTATCTTTTGATGAAAATAAATATGGGAATGTAACATTCGGTAATGATAAAGCAGGGAAAATCAAAGGAAAAGGCACAGTCAACCTGAATAATGGAAGAGGAGAGGCTCAGGATGTACTGTTTGTAGACTGTCTCAAAGCCAATCTGCTAAGTGTTAGTCAAATGTGTGATAAAGGTTGTGAGGTCCTTTTTAGAGCCCAAGATTGTGAAGTAAGTTCAATCGCCACAGGAAATACCTTGGTCAAAGGTGTTCGAACGGAGAGTAATGTTTATATATTAGAAGAAAATAATGAAGCATGCCACATAAGCAAACTTGACAAGTCTTGGCTCTGGCATAGAAGATTGGTACATCTAAATTTTGACCACATCATCAAATTGAGCAAAAAGGAAGTTGTCAGAGACTTGCCTACAATAAATAAGCAACCAAATACCATGTGTAAATCCTGCCAACTGGGAAAATAAACTCGCACAACGTTCAAAGCTAAAGACAACTATCTACAAGTAAGCCTCTTCAGCTTGTACACATGGACCTGTGCATACCTTCAAGAAGAAATGCACCAGGTGGAGAATCGTATTTCATGCTGATAATCGATGATTTTTCCAGATTAACATGGGTGGAATTTCTTAGATACAAATCATAAGCGTTTGAAAATTTTAAAATATTCAAGGCACTTGCATAAAATCAAACTGGATGTAAGCTAAAATGCATCAGATCAAACAGAGGAAGCGAATTCACAGATGATGATTTTGTAGACCTGTGCAATGAATGTGGTATAAAGCAACAGTTTACAGTTGTAGGTACACCCCAACAGAATGGAGTGGCAGAGAGACAAAACAGGTAAGTACAACAGATTGCCAAAGTAATGATGCAAGAAAGAAACATTCACCAAACCTACTGGGCAGAAGCAATACATAGAACTGTCCATATTCTCAACAAAGCTCATCTCAAACCAAACTGTGACAAGACTCCATATGAATTATGTCATGGGAAATCGACATCAATCAAGCACTTTTGAGTCTTTGGCAGCAAATGTTTCATAAATAATAATGATGAAAAATCGGGGAAGTATGATGCAAGAGATGATGAAGGAATATTTTTGGGATATGCATCAAAGAGTAAGGGATACAGGTGCTACAATAAAAGACTGCATAAAATTGTGGAAAGAATTGATGTGAGATTCGAAGAAGATCTACTAGACAGAACCATAACCACAAACTACGCCAATCCTCCATATGATCATGAAGATGAGAATCAAGAAAATCAAGAACAGAGTAAGACAAAATAAGATACAGAGATAAACTCAAAAGGACCCTCGAGACACACTCAGAAGAACCATCCTGAAGACCAAATTATTGGTGACAAGAGTGCATGAGTCCAAACCAGAAGACAACTAGTTGAACAGACCAAGGAAGTGTACCTAGCCATGCTGTCACAGATAGAACCGAAGAATTTAAATGAAGCCAGCAAAGACAAACATTGGGTAAATGATATGAATGAAGAATTAGACCAACTTGAGAAGAAAAAGACCTGGGAATTGATGCCAAGACCTGCTGGGAAAAATGTCATTGGCACAAAGTGGATATTCAAGAATAAGATGAATGAACAAGGCCAGGTAATTAGAAATAAATCCAGACTTGTATGTAAGGGATACTCTCAAATTGAAGGACTTGATTATGATGAAACTTTTGCCCCTGTAGCAAGAATGGAAGCAATTAGATTTTTTTTGGCTTTTGCATGCTATCCTAATTTCAAGGTATATCAAATGGATGTGAATTCCGCCTTCTTAAATGGAGACCTAGAGGAAGAAGTCTACATGGAACAACTTGAAGGATTTTATTTAGCATATAAACATGACTATGTGTGAAAATTAAAGAAATCCCTATATGGTATCAAACAAGCACCACGTGCATGATATTCTAGGTTGGACAAGTACTTTCAAAAACAAGGTTTCAAGAAGGGAGGAGTAGACATCATTCTGTATATAAAGGCTGATGAAAATGAACTCTTAATTTTAGTAGTATATGTAGATGACATCATGTTTGGTAGCAACAAGGATGAGTTAGTAAAAGGATTTGCAGAAGAAATCAAGTCAGAATTTGAGATGTCTATGATTGGAGAGCTTACCTACTACCTAGGACTTAAAATTCTACAAAAGAACAAAGGCATATTCATTTCACAAGACAAATACTTAAGAGATATGTTAAAAAGATTCCAATTGAAAGACTGCAAACCTGTGTCTACTCTCGTGATCATTGGATGCAAGTTGTGTTGATGATGGATTCACAGATGTATATCAAAGACTTTACAGATCTATGATAGGAAGTCTGCTACACCTAACTGCCTCTAGACCAAACATTATTTTGGCAGTAGGACTTGTGGCAAGATATCAAGCAACACCAAAACAAAATCACTTGTTAGCAATCAAGAAGATATTTAGATACCTGCAAGGAGTTGCACATTATGGCCTATGGTATCCAAAAGGAAAAGACTTCACATTGGCAACATATACATATGCATATTGGGCCAGCTGTATGGATGACAGGAAAAGCACAAGTGGAGGTGCATTTTATTTGGGAGAAATTTTGGTGGCATGGTTAAGCAAGAAGCAAACATCTATCTCTCTATCTACAACAGAAGCAGAATACATAGCAACAACAACTTGTTGCACTCAAGTAATGTGGATGAAACAAACTCTTCAAGACATGAAGGTAAGCATCATTGAACCTATTTCTATCAAATGTGACAATACAAGTGCAATACGTTTATCAAATAATCTAGTTCTTCAATCGAAAACCAAGCACATCCCAATAAAGTACCACTTCCTCAGAGAACAAGTTGCACATAAAATAGTAAAGATGGAGTATGTACCAACAAAGGAACAAACAACAAACATATCCACAAAACCTCTTGCTAGAGAACCATTCGAATATCTAAGAGACAAACTAAGGGTAGTATCTATAGATGATACTCTTTGATATGATCAAACAAAAAAAAAAAGCAAAAATGATGATGGAAATTCACCAGCAAAGGCTGCAATTTAAGGAATAGAAACAATGCAGTAGACAAGTGATAGTTAGTATCAAATAAGAAAGCATCATTCTAGGGGGAGAGTAGCCCATAAAAGTTGTCATAGAAGAGCTAGAGCTATGAAGCTCGTAAATATCTACAGAGTATGGTATGGTACAGGTCCTCAAGATCGGAGTATTATGACAGAAGTACATCAAAAGTCTAGCACATATCACCTCTATCAAGAAAAAAGGGATATAAGTACAAAACATTCTATGGTGATATGCCCTCCATTCATGCAATCTCAATAATTTTCAAAGTGTTCTCCCAACAACTATTATACACCAGCCTGGAGCAACAAAGTATAAAGTAAGAAGAATAAGGCATATAAAGTGGGAAAAGAAAATGCAAGGATAGAAACTATACTGGGAAATGTGCAACCCTTTTCCATTGATGTCAAAGGGAGAGGAAAGAAAAGCAGAAGAATAAGGTCTCTTCTGAAAAGCAAGCAGAGGAGGAAAGACACCTCTCAGAATGAAAGGGGGAGGAAGTCTTGGAGGAAGTGTTGCCATCAATTCCAAAGGGGGAGACTATTGGAAATATTGTCATCGATGGAAAAGGAGCACAAAGGAGCAACACCTGAACTATAAAAAAGGCAAAGGAAACAAAGGCAGCTAAGAAGCAAGGTAGACAAGGAGAAAAGGCAACAAAGAAGTAGAGGCAACAGAGGCAACAAAGGCAACAAAGGAAGCTAAGGCAGACAAGGCAGTAGTAAGTAAGGCGTGCAATAATGTAGTGAGTTAAGCGTATAGCAAGAGTAAAAATCCCAAGTCGAAGTGAATAACGAATAGAATAACAAGCTCAGGAGAGATCAACATGTTTAGAAACTGAATAAATCTCATGAGAAATCAGTGTGTTTAGAAAATGTATAAAGCTCAGGAAGGATAGCGGAGATGCAGAGTAGCGGTGGTCGCAGAAAGAAGAAAAATCGACTAAGACAGAGAACACTTAGAAGAATTCCAAGGTAGGCGAGCAGATGATCAGGATTAGATTGCAGAAGTGAAGGCGAGAGATGAATGGATGAGATTACATTGCAAGATGAGTTCGGAAGGACAATCGGATTTGCAAGAAGCAACGAGGATCGTAGATCTGGTGCAGATCAACGGTGACAATCACATCGCAACCGCGAACATATCGCACATCGCAGCAAGGAGACAAGCATGGACTGTTGAATCCAACGAAGACCAATGACAGAGATCGAAAGCTCAAATCGCAAAGTTTAGCGCTTAAAGTGTCAAGGCCATCGTAGGGTAAGATATTTTATGTGCGATGCGAAGTAGAGAAGGGACACATGTTGGCACGATAGGGAAAGTAGTGAGGACCGTTAGGTCATATGGTAGATCAACGATGGACGGTGAATCGCGAGTTCACACATTGCAAATGTTAGCGGACAACGCTAAGGCTTCGCAAGGTATGTTAATTTATTTGCGATGCGATAAGGTTAGAAAGATGCGATGCGGTGAAAGGGAGGAGCCACGTGTCGGCAGTATGCATTAGCGCACATCGCAAATTTTATGGTTTAAGGTTCTCACGGTAAGTTATGTTGGATGCGATGTGGTGAAAGGCAAGAGCCATGTGTTGGCACTGCGCATTAGTGCACATTTCAGATTTCATGTTTTATGCTTAAGGTTCATATGGTAAGTTAAGTTGGATGCGATGCGATGCGATTGCATATCACACAAGATAGGAGATACATTACTGTTAAAAGTTAAAAGTTGCGGGCATGCGCGGTGCGATGTATTGTGATTGGTCAAGGGTTGTGGGACCTAATAATCCCTGTTATGCATCTGTTATGTGTGTTCTGTTATATAAAATATGCGATGTTTGATCGCTAATGTATGTATGTTGTATTTAACTCTGAAGTTGTATTACGCTGTGTGTTAAAAGGGAGTTTATGTGGGCCATACCCCACATGTCACAAAGAAAAGACCTGAACGCATAACAAAGAGCTAGGAGCTCGTGTAGAACAGTGTTGCGGTAGTGAGTCAAAATAAAAGGCTGAACGTGGAAGAAAAGACTCGGGTAACAAAAGAAAAGTCTGAACATAACAAGAAAAGGCTCGGGTAAGAAAAAGGACCCGGAGCTCGTGCAGAACAATGCAACAACATGGGTCAAGTCAGGTAGAAAGGCGGTCATGCAACATAGTTGGAATATAACTGTAGAAACATAAAAGACAAAGGGACAACAAGCAGAAGAGGATAAACACACAACAAATCTAAGAAGCTGAAAGGGCTGAATGAAATATTTGAATGTAACTGTAAATGTATTATTTGTTTTATATTGTTTTTGATGCAAAGGCAAGTATCCCAGGCAAAGAAAAACTCCATTTGATACTGTAATAATTGTATATATTTGTAACATCCTGAATATGCTGAGTGAGGAAATGAATGGGTGGAAGGCAAGAGTCATGCCTATTCACTTCATATTCCCATATAGAATGAAAACAACCATGAAGTGATCTCTATAAATGATGTTATTGTAATATGAATAGAGGGGTTAGAGAGTGGAAGAATGAGAGAGAGTAGATAGAGATGCTCTGCAGATCCAGAGTTGATATGAGGTAGATTTGAAGGCTGGAAGGGCAGCATTGAAGAAGGAGAAAAACAGAGCTAATATCCAGGTAAATCAGCATATGATTTTATTGTAGTGTGAGGGAGTTGGTGCTTCCATATCAAGTTGTATCTTGATATATGTCTAGTTGTAGTTGGTTTAGGTAGTAGCCTCCCATGGGTTGTTGCCTATAGAAAATAGATGGGAGTTGGAGCTTCCTTGCAAGTTGTAGCTTGCAAAATTTGGGGTAGAAGCCTCCTGTATGTTGGAGCTTGCAGAAAATCAGTTGTGAGAGGGAGTTGGACCTTTCCTTTGCATCACAACAATAATAAGATGTGGTTTTCTTCCTTAATGGGTTTCCACTTATATATGTTGTCTATGTGCTTGATGGTTAAGTGTTGATGTGATGTTTTAATCTATTTAATTACTTGTTGTCCACACATATGTTTGTTGATCCATTATGTATTAAGCTGCTTATGAAATGACGGTGTAAATGAGTTGAATGATTTTTTTTTAAATTTCCATGAATGTATTAAAATGATTCACCCCCCCCCCCCTCAGTTTAACCAAGGGTTCATCAATTGTCAATTGGGATGAGGCATTTTATAGGTGTTGGCTGAAAAAGCCAGACTATTTGCAAGGATATTTTGATTTCTAGGAATTGCAGAAATTTCATATTGCCAACTTGCCTCTAAACCATAGCTCAATCAACAATTTCAATACAGGAAAACTTACCACTATAGAAAAATCCATTTTCTTCAATTTAAACTCTGGTTGCAAACAGTTGGGATACAATTTCTAGCAAGGTATATCAGATTCCACCTCGCACGAAAAAGGATTTCAATAAAATTTCGAACAACATTGTCAACAGTGCATCAATTCTATTGATGAGGTCGACTGAACTTTAAACCATCCGCCAACATCCCACTGTTGCTCTTGAATGTCCGAAGAAAATTTAGAGGGATACAACTGGTGAGCCCTGGTATTGCACAAAGAGTGTTGCAACTCATACCAGGGGCTGCCCTACTTTACTTTATCAACCCGGGGTTTGTACAAACTTGGAGGTGACAGTGCTATATACACAGCAGATGCATTCTACTCATGTCATCCTCTTCCGCTCTATGAAAGGGTGATACTTTTATGGTTTCTTGGTGAATTCTGTCACACTTCAATGAAACTAAACTAAATTGTAGAAAGGAAATGACAGAAGGAAACTAAATTAAATTGTTGAAAAGAAATGCCATGAAGGAAACTAAACTAAATTGATGAAAGGAAATGACAGAAATGAAACTATTTCCAATTGCTGAAAGGAAATAACAGAAAGGAAACTAATTCAAATTGTTGAAAGGAAATGATAGAAAGGAAAATAATTTAACTCGCTGAAAGAAATGGCAGAAAGGAAACTAATTTAAATTGTTGAAAGGACCCCATATGCGAGTGCTTAATTCGATACAGGAGGTGGCAGCTCCACTGTGCGGCACATGGCCTAGCCACATGGCCACGCATGGGGCCTATCCTGCAGCCCTTAAATTCACCAGCTGCTCGTCTCATGTTAACATTAATATCTCTTCTCCTTTCCTTAACGCCCGTTCGGTCCATAGGCCTGAGCATTACTTCATGGCGCCGCTCCCTCCTTCGCTGTCATTCGCATCATGCTGCCTTCGTGTCTCTCAGATTTCTCCGCTCGGAGTTCCTCTTCGCCCTCCGAGATCCTCTGCGACCTTCATCTTCAGCTGGCCTCGACGCCTCATTGCACCTATCATCACACTGCCTTGCTGCCTCTACACGCCAAGGATATTTTCAAGGATATTTTGATTTCTAGGAATTGTAGAAATTTCATATTGCCAACTTGCCTCTAAACCATAGCTCAATCAACAATTCCAATACATGAAAAATTACCACTATATAAAAATAAATTTTCTTCAATTTAAACTCTGGTTGCAAACAGTTGGGATATAATTTCCAGCAAGGTATATTAGATTCCACCTCGCACGAACAAGGATTTCAATCAAATTTCAAACAACATTGTCAACAGTGCATCGATTCTATTGATGAGGTCGACTGAACTTTCAACCATCTGCCAACATCCCACTATTGCTCTTGAATGTCCGGAGCAAATTTAGAGGGATACAACTGGTGAGCCCTGGTATTGCACAAAGAGTGTTGCAACTCCCAGGGGTTGCGCTACTTTACTTTATCAACCCGGGGTTCGTACAAACTTGGAGGTGATAGTGCTATATACACAATAGATGCATTCTACTCATGTCATCCTCTTCCGCTCTATGAAAGGGTGCTACTTCTATGGTTTCTTGGTGAATTCTGTCACACTTCAATGAAACTAAAATAAATTGCAGAAAGGAAATGACAGAAGGAAACTAAATTAAATTGCTGAAAAGAAATGACATGAATAAACTAAACTAAATTGCTGAACATAAATGACATAAATGAAACTAATTCCAATTTGTGAAAGGAAATGACAGAAATGAAACTAATTCAAATTGCTGAAAGGAAATGATAGAAAGGAAACTAATTTAACTTGCTGAAAAGAAATGGAAAAAAGGAAAGTAATTTAAATTGCTGAAAGGACCCCGGATGTAGGTGCTTAATTCGATACAGGAGGTGGCAGCTCCACTGCGTGGCACATGGCCTAGCCACATGGCCACGCATGGGGCCTATCCTGCAACCCTTAAATTCACTAGCTGCTCGCCTCATGTTAACATTAATGACTCTTCCCCTTTTTTTAACGCCCGTCCGGTCCACAGGCCTGACCATTACTTCATGGCGTTGCTCCCTCCTTCACTGTCATTCGCATCCTGTTGCCTTTGTGTCTCAGCTTTCTCCGTTCATAGTTCCTCTTCACCCTCCGAGATCCTCTATGACCTTCATCTTCAACTGGCCTCGATGCCTCATCGCACCTATCATCACACTTCCTTGCCGCCTCTACACGCCAACCACCCCACGACCTCAATGCCTCTGCAAGCCCGCCTCCCCACTGTCTCGCCCTTGGCTCTCGCTCTTTCCTACTCAAGCATGCCGCGAAGGCATAGAATGCGATTCTGATGAGGTCAAGGCAGGGGCCTGTCCTCATGCCCACCCATCTCAATTCATGCAAACAGTCGCTCCCCGCCGGACGAGGACAATTCATCTCAATTCCATTACAACTGCTCCCCGGACAGAGCTCGAGTCACTGCCACCGTCACTGTAAAATTTCAGGAGATTCCTTCGAGCTCTGTTGGATCTAGTTCCAGAAAACGTCCTAGGAAATCAACAATTTCTCTAGCACCCCTTCTGCACTCTCGGAAATCTGAGGCTTTGCTAGTCAAACTAGGAGTGCACTCCTCAAGCAGCGAAGGCAGCGACAATCCAGAACGCTCTGTGGATGAGAAGAGGAAAGGCAGTGGCAGCCTTGTGCACACTGCTACCACGCCTTAGCCCAACGCGCAGCATTCGAAGAAAGACGAGGATTCTTATAATGATTACAGGTGTCTTATCATCGAAGATCCTTCGCCTCAGCCTCATGACACTAAAATGACATGCATCCACATAAATGAGAGGTTACCTCTCTATGTTTTGTTTCTTATCTCAGATATCATGTTTTTCTTGAACCATTTGACCAAATCTTGGTATTTTTTTGTTAACGCTGGTTTCCCTACTAAGGGCAGTGATTTTTGGATCGGTTTCCCCATCTAGAGCGGTCATATTTTGTAGAAATTATATAAATTATGTGTTATATATCCAATATTCTCCTGATCACACACTATTTTAACTTCATGCACAATACAGAATCTATTCCACCATTGATAATCACACGCGGAAATTAAATCAATTGCAATGCACACATGAAACCATAAAAATTCACACACATTAACATAGTGATTTAACGGGAAAGCCTGAAGCTAAAAACCCCAACTATATTTATATAATATATGTCATAGAGATCATGTAACAATCCTCATACAAAGCTGATCATATCAAGCTCTCAGTACAATACAATCACTACACACTAATCAGGCCTGATCTTGCAAATCCATGCACCGGTCTCTGCCACCTGCTAGCCCTGTCTCTACTATGTAATCCCTGCTGAAGAATGGCTCTGAATGAACTCGAATCCACCAATATTGCACTGCACAATCCTCATTGGCATCTCCACTGAGTGTTGGATGCAATCAATGCATCACTATAGTCACAACTGATAGTCACACTTGCTCTTTCACCTACCTCTCCACTGGTCTCCCATGGCTTGTCCATGCACGCAGACACCTGATGTATTCTTGAGTTGATTAATGAGTTATTATTTAGTGAATTAATTAACTAATTAATTCACACCACTCTCCTTAGTGTATCAATCGGTTAGACTACACTTGATGCAGTCCTAGCGAGTTAAACTAACCACGGCCTCAAACTACTTCAATAACTCTACCAAACTCTATCACATGAGTTCTAACTAAAGTCTCCATGCAATAGCTCCAGTAAACCCTCAAGAATAGCCTAATTACTTCTGTCAGCTGTTGTGCCACATTTGTGCACTTAACTGAAGTGCTCCAAGAGAATAAGATAATGTTTAGAGTCCAAATATTATTAAGAGCTAATAATATTCGACATATCTATTTTTAGACTGGCAATCTAAAAATAGATTCCGCCCAATATGTCAAAAAATAGAAGTCCATCTATTTTTCCAACTTGACCAACCATCCACAAATAGCATCCTGCAACTCATAGAATATGATCGACATGTCTAAAAATAGACTTTGCACCAAAAATAGCTTGCGGGCCCACTTAGTGAAGGCGACTCTTTTCACTAAGCTCATCATCTTGTTGAATCTCAACACTCCCTCTCAACAAGATAGGGATTATCTGCCACCCCGATCCTATCTCTATGATATTCGAATTTGCTTCTGGTGAGTGCCTTCGTCAGAATATCTGCATCCTGATCCTCCGTAGGAATGTAAGAAAGCAACACGATCTTCCGTTGCACACAATCTTTGATATGATGGTACCAGATGTCAATATGTTTAGATATATCATGAAATACTGGATTAACCGAGAGTTTAATGCAACTCTGATTATCACAATATATCACAGTAGGATCTAAGTGTGAACCGAACAACTTGACCAGGATCTTCCTCATCCATATAGCCTCGCATGCAGCCAAACTTGCTGCCATGTACTCGGCCTTCGCTGAAATGAGTGCCACGAATATTTGTTTCTTGCTGTACCAAGAAACTGTTGTAGACCCGATACTGAATATCCCTCCAGATGTGCTCTTTTTGTCCGTTGGGCTCCCTGCCCAGTCTACATCAGTGAAGCCATGCAGCTTCAACTCAGCCGACTGTCTGTACCACAATCCATATCACGATGTGCCCCCGAGATACCTCAGGACATGCTTTCCTGCCTTCCAAAAGAGCTTGGTAGGCTTAACCATAGCTTGTGAAAGCTAGTTAGCAACATAGCATATGTCCGGTCGTGTATTGAATAGATACATGAGCGAACCAACTAACTGTCGATAAACAGTGGCATCCACTACCTCTGCTGATGTAGCATCCTCTTTCCTCCAACCACCAGGAAGAGGAGTGTCTATAGGCTTGCAGCCTTGCATGTTGAACTTCTCCAGTATCTCCTGGGCATACTTGCCTTGAGACACAAACAGTCCACCCTTTCGCTGCCAAATTTCCAATCCCAGGAAATAATGAAGGAGGCCCAAGTCCTTCATCTCAAACTCCTTTGCAAGATCTGCCTTGCATGAGTGTATCAACAGTTCATCACTTGTTAGTATCAAATCATCTACATAAAGTACAATGATTAGCAACTGACCCTCCACCACAATCTGGTATAGGTTCGGATCCGCCTCACTCTTGGCGAAACCAAGTCCAGTGAAATAACTGTCTATTTGTGTGTACCAAGCACGAGGTGTTTGTTTCAGCCCATACAACACTCTTTTGAGCCTGCACACATGTGATTCGCTGCTGAAGATTTCGAATCGTTCAGGATGCTCTATGTACACTTCCTCCTTAATGACTCCGTTGAGGAACACAGTCTTCACATCTATCTGATGAATGTGCCAACCCATCTGCGCTGAGAGAACAAGGATGGTCCGTATGGAAGAATACCTTGCGACAGGTGCAAAGGTTTATTCATAGTTGATCCCCTCGATCCGTGAGAATTCCTGAGCAAAAAATCTTGCCTTGTACTTCTTGACGCTCCCGTCAGCAGCTTGCTTCACTTTGTAGATCCATCTTGAACCTACCACTGATTTCTCTTCCAGCCTTGGGACAATCTCCCATGCACTGTTTCTAACAATTGAATCATACTCTTCCACCATGGAATCTACCCATGCGAGATCTTCCACAACTTCCTCAAAAGAAGATGGTTCTGTCGCGATACACTTTCTCATCAGAGCCATGTATCCAGTAAATCGGTCAGGTGATTGTCTCTATCTGTGCTGTGATGTAGGTGCTCCTACATTCTACACTGCATCAATATTCAGTCATTCAACTTCTGTAGTGCGCTTCCGCCCTCTGATGTTTGGCGCTGCATGAGTGGTTTCTTTCACTCCATGAACCTCCTCTTGTGGCTGATCCACATCCTAAGGCTCATCTTTAGGAACTAGTAGCTCCTCATCTGCATGCAAGTGTAGCTCCCTCTCAAGCGACAAATTCATGGCTTTCTCCTCATGAAATTTGATATCCCGTCGCACAACAGTCATCCGACTTTCTGGAAAATACACACGATAGTTGTGGGGTGTTTCTGTGTACCCCACAAATATCCCAACCTCTGCGGTCGGCTCCAGCTTCTTCGTGGCATCCTTCGTCACATGAATGTAAATAGGTGAGCCAAAAATATTCAAATGAGAAATATCAGGCTTCTTACCAGAAAATGCCTCTTTGGGTGTACTCATGCCAAGTACTCTATGAGGACAACTGTTTTGCACATAAACTGCAGTGTTGCATGCTTCAGCCCACAAGTGTATGGGAAGGCCCTGATCATGCAACATCGTCCATGCAGCACCCACGATCGTTCTGTTCTTTCTCTCCGCGACCCCATTCTGCTGTGGGTTATGAGGCGCTATGAGTTCTCTTTGAATTCCTTCTGTGCTGCATAAGTCTTTGAATTCGCCAGAGATGTATTCACCACCATTATCTCTCCTTAGAGCTTTCACCTGCTTCCCCGACTCTTTCTCAACCAGTGCCTTGAACTCACAGAACTTTGAGTATGTCTCTCTCTTCTTCTGCATGAAGAAGATCCAACACTTACAAGAAAATTCATCAACAAATATCACATAATACCTGTGCTTTGCTGTCGAAGCTACTGAGAAAGGTTCACACACGTCTGTGTGAATTCTCTTAAGGATTGTCATGGTGCAACTATCCTTCTCATGAAAAGTGGTCTTCACAAATTTTCCCAAAGTACATCCATTAAACTGATCTGACTGTGCAAGTGTACCCTTGGGAAGCCCGGTAGAAATATGCTGCAAAATTTTCAAAACACCATGGTGAAGATGGCCCAATCTCCTGTGCCACAATTTTCCCTCATCCTAGCTCACCACTCCTTTTGCTTTTCCTGCCATTGCTGCGTAGCCATCTGCCTACAATTAATAAAGGTTCTTAAATCGAATTCCTATCCTCCTGGTTTGACTCATTGCTTTACTGCACAAGAAAGCCTTTCCCTTGCTAAAGACAACATCATAACCATTGTCTTCCAACATCGCCACAGAGATCATATTATTCTTCAATCCTGGAACATGCATGACATCCTTCAAGATGAAATGTTTTCCAGACTCCCTCTCAAAGGAAATTGTCTCGATACCAGTCGCACTATATCTACCATCATCGCCCATCTCGATGTGCACTCCAAGATCCTTCTCATTCAGATCACTGAACAAATCTTTGTCTTTGGTCATATGGAAAGACGCACTGTTGTCAAGAAACCACACTGATCCCATCACACTTGAAACCGAGCATGCGATCAGCGAAAAATCCAGCTCAAACTGCGAGGCTAAGGCCTCTCCAGCTGCATATCCAACATCCTGCTTATTTTTCTTCTTCTGTGGACAATTAGTGGCTTAATGTCTGTGTTGGTGACAGTGAAAGCACTTCACCTTGGACAAGTCCTGCTTCTTGCATTTCGCACCAGATTGAGAAGGATTTTATTTCCCTTCCCTTTCCTTACTTTGGCAGCCAAAGTGCAATTTTATTCATCTTCATTCTTCGATGAAGATCCATCCCTGGTACCTCGCCTTATCTCCTCCTGCACAAGATCCGACCAAAGTCGCTCCCATCCCGACAGTTTCTCCCAACCATTGACAGAGTCCTCGTAGCTATGCCAACTCTTCAGAAGCCCAAGAAGAGCCAAGCTCACCAATTCCTCTTCATCTACAACAACCCCCACATTTCCTAGCTCATCCTTGCATTGGACAAACTTCGTGAGGTACTTGGGTATACTGTCGCCTTTCTCCATTTTTATTTTTTCTGAGCTTGTCTTTAAGCGCCAACTTCCTTTGGTCGCTTATGCTTTGGAACAAGTCTGTCAAAGCTTTCCACATCAAGAATGGACTAGATTTACCATGAAGGCTAGACACTATGTGATCCTTCACACCTTCCAATATAATCCTTAGACATTTTGCTGTCTTCTTTTGCCATGCGTCAAGTGCGGCTACATCGCTAGAAGCAGGTTTTGGAATTTCAACATCTATCAACTCCTTCAACCCTCCATCCTGTCCTTCCATGCAATATAATTCGAGCTTCCCTCAAGGGCATACTCCAATCGCAATCCGTTGAAAGACATTTCAATGAATGCTCAAGTTCGACACCAAGAAAACACTGCAGCAAATTCGAATTCCACCAGCACAAAACTCAACCGCTTCAATAATTGCAATCTGCTCTGATCAATATTGCTCCGATACCATGTAACTTATGTGTTATATATCCAAGATTCTCCTGATCACACACTATTTTAACTTCATGCACAATACAAAATCTATTCCACCATTGATCATCACATGCGGAAATTAAATCAATTGCAATGCACACATGAAACCATAAAAATTCACACACATGAAGCTAAAAAACCCAACTATTTGTATATAATATATGTCATAGAGATCATGTAACAATCCTCATACAAAGCTGATCATATCAAGCTCTTAGTACAATATAATCGCTACACACTAATCAGGCCTGATATTGCAAATCCATGCACCGATCTCTGCCACCTGCTAGCCTGCCTCTACTGCGCAATACCTGTTGAAGAATGGCTCTGAATGAACTAGAATCCACCAAGCTTGCATTGTGCAATCCTCATTGGCATCTCCACTGAGTGTTGGATGCAATCAATGCATCACTATAGTCACAACTGATAGTCACACTTTCCCTTTCACCTACCTCTCCATTGGTCTCCAGTGAAACTGTCCATGCATTGTAGTTAACTGATGTATTCTTCAGTTGATTAATGAGTTATTATTTAGTGAATTAATTAACTAATTAATTCACACCACTCTCGCTAGTGTATCAATCAGTTAGACTAGATACAACTAGCTCAACTGAGTCTAATTGAGTTAAACTAAATACAACTCCACCAACTAATTCTATAACTCCACCAAACTCTGTCACATGAGTTCTAACTGAAGTCCTCATGCATTAGCTCCAGTAAACCCTCAAGAATAGCATAATTCCTTCTGTCGGTTGTTGTGCCACATCTGTGCACTTAATTGAAGTGCTCCAAGAGAATAAGATAATGTTTAGAGTCCAAATATTATTAAGAGCTAATAATATTCGACATATCTATTTTTAGACTACTATTTTTAGACTAGCAATCTAAAAATAGATTCCGCCCAATATTTCAAAAAATAGAAGTCCATCTATTTTTCCAACTTGACCAACCATCCACAAATAGCATCCTGCAACTCATAGAATATGATCGACATGTCTAAAAATAGACTTTACCCCAAAAATAGCCTGCAGGCCCACTTAGTGAAGGTGACTCTTTTCACTAAGCTCATCATCTTGTTGAATCTCAACATATTTTTGTCTCTCTGAACTCCGCTCCCTCCGGAATTGGCTAGCATAGCAATTCCGGAGGCGACCTTCAAATTGTATATCATGTGCAAATTAATAGAATAGTCTTATTTGGAAAAAAAAAATTGCTGAAAGGAAACTAATTTAAACCACACTTAACTTAGCCAACTGGCTAAACACACCCTACTTATCTTATGCTCTATCTACCATGCTTCTATCCATGCAACTAAGCTAACCATGACTTAATTCTAATTGAGAAAGTGTTGATTTGAAGTTTGGAGAAGAAAGGGGTAAAGGTGCTAATGGAGGGATAAACACATGAAACAAGGTCCTAGAAGTGAAAATATGGGTTTGAACCTTATTAAAACTTTATTATAGTGCAAAAATTCTTTGGCACGGAACAATTTGAAAAGTGCGATGGTGGAGTTGCGATGGAGGACGAAAGTGCGATATGCGATATGCGATATCGTAATCGCAATATCGCAAAGTTAGAGGACTAGCGGAAGTGATGTTAGGAATCAAGAGCGATATGAGAAATGCGATGGGGTAAATGTTGTGAAGTGCGAAATGCGATGGGGTAAAATTTGCGAAATGCGAAGTGCAATGGGGTAAAAGTTGCAAAATGCGACGGGATGATGTGGCAGTAGGACCGACAACAGAGTATGATAGTGATATCGCAATCGACATTTGGAGCGTTAAATGTTAACGGGAAAAAAATAAATAGTGTGGTTTGTGATGCGGCGGAGCACGGAGGATTATCGCAATCGACGGACAGGAGCGGTGAGTCTTAAAGGAAAAAGGGAAAAGGTTTCGAAATCCGATTGCGAAAAGGGATTGCGATAAGTTCAAAGGAAAGGGTAAAGGTCGGGTTCCAATGCTTAAAGCGTTTTCGAGCATAAATGGTAAGTAGTAAGGTGCAAAGGAGAGAAAGAATTTTGCGATGGCCGAGATGCGATAAGCGGTAAAGTCAAGGAGAAAAAGGGAGGAGACAAAATTTTGATGCTTTGCAAGCATTTTGTGAAAAAAAGGGCGACATCTGCAATAAAAGGAGGGAAATGGAGGAGCAACAACAATGTTCAGGCGTGAAAACAGAGATGGAGAATGTAGTGGGACAACTTGATGAATTCTTTGGGGCTTTTGATACTTATTCCTGCAAACAAACTTGCGAATTCATGCACGATAAAAATAGACAAAATGCGTGATAACAGCAGTGAAGAGAAATAATTTTTTTGGCTTGTGGGAAGGTCAACCCTGCTCGAACTCTATTGACAGAGATGAGAGGGGAAAGCTTGACCACAACTTTTGGATTTTTCCTCTACTCTATTACTCTCGTAAGCAAATGAAGAACTACAACAACAAACTGAAAGCAAAAAAAAAAAACAACAATGAAACTATCAGAAGCAGATCTAACTAAATGGCAGAAGCAAAACTAGCTAAATGACATAAAGGAAAGAATGAAACAACAAAGAAGCTGAGGCACATGGGTTGGGCCCTAACCCACGAGCCCAACTCTCTGGAACTAAATTTTTAAAATGGAGTATGTCTGTTCATTTTAGGAAGAGAATAGCCTCGTTACATTTATGAATGTTTTAATCACTGAGTACAATAATAAAAATCTTAATAGCTTGCAACAAAATTTCTGAATGGAATCGAAGAATCCTTCCTAGCTCCAGCTCTGCTCTACTTATTCTATAGGGCAGCTACCACTAGCTCCCTTGAAAATAGTGATTGAGTCCACTTGACTCCAAGTAAACATAGATTGAGTGCACTTCGTCTTCAGTTTGCTTGGCTGCCTTTGAAAGTTAAGGAGGGTGGACAACCCCCTTGAATATCTCCAAGATTTCTCCCTAATTTCCTTATATTGTGCTCATTTATTCTTCACTCTTGATCTTCCAGTGGCAGGGAGAAAGTCCCTAAATTATCTCCTTCTCCAAATCTGCATAATCTGCGTAATGTTCTCACAATATTCTACAAAAATAACCAATATTAGGCACAAATATGCAATTACCTTTAAACCTTCCTAAGAACATATTAAAGCATAAGAAAACATTATTAAGTGCAGAAGGAGAGATTTAATATAGCTTTTCATGTGTGTAAGGAAGGTAGATGGGCCTAAGAAAGGTTAGATGGGCCTTAATTTATGTCTAATTTAGAGGCCCATCAACAGCCAAACCAGAGTGCATTAGGATATGTTTATTAAAGCACATTCAGGCATATGCATCCCGCATTTTCCATATGGTATCCATAGCCATCAGATCAGAATTTTATCCAAAACCCTATTTAAAATAAAATAATTAAAAAAATACCATTCAAGCCTTAAATGCCCTTATCTATTCTAGATTTGATGGACCAAACACATTTTACTACTTGAGGTTCGATCCATCGATGGAGTAGGATAAATTTGGAATCAAAACAATTTGTGAATAGAGAAAACAGAACAAAGCTAATGGAAACACATCCATAAAAGAATTGAAATTTTTTATAAGATAAAGGGTTAGAGACTTACTGCAGCTTCAGATAGACTGTACAAGAGTAATGCCCCAAATCCTGAAACGATGAATACATAGTGCAATGACAGATCCTCCCGCAGCTGTCAGGCCTACTAATACTAATGCGTTTCTCATATCTACTACCACTGTTCATTTTTTTGGTCCATCGTCCACGTTGTCATACTATTTGAAATCCGTCTTGCCAGATGGAGATGCGAATATCGAAAGAGGGAACGTCATTTCATATTTCCACGTGGATGCCATGTCGACAGTTAGGGTAGTTGTTTGTGAGGTTAGTACCCACGCTTTTAACTTTCCACGTTGACTTTTACCCTTCCAGTAACTTCACCCTTGAATTAATGTCACCAATTTTGTATGTCAAGACTCAACTGTTTAGATTCATAACATTTTCTTGCATGGAATTTTCATTGTCATCCATTTTGAAGGTCAATTATCTAGATTCGTCACATTTTCTTGCATGGAATTGTCCATTATCTAGAATGTGTGACTACTTTGTTTAGTTTTTTTTCAATGTAGAAGTTTAATGAAGTGGTCTTTTTGGTTTTTCCATTAGAATTTAGTGATATGAAGGATGAGATTATAAAATATTATTATTTAAATTATATTTTATGATTTTTTAATTAGAATCTAGTAATATGAAATTATAATATTTTAAAATATAAAATAGATT
Organism: Pinus albicaulis; assembly: GCA_034641835.2. Classification (NCBI taxonomy): domain Eukaryota; kingdom Viridiplantae; phylum Streptophyta; class Pinopsida; order Pinales; family Pinaceae; genus Pinus; species Pinus albicaulis. The sequence goes on along the minus strand of CM076582.1, from coordinate 124,234,200 downwards.
CTGTATTTTGAAAAAGTATAATATTTTAATAATATAAATTTAACAATTAAAAATAATAATTTTCTCAATTTCTAATCAATTAAATTTTAAATAAAATTAATTAAAATTTATAAGTATTACAGTTGAATTATTGTAACAAAATTTTTTTGGTAAAAATCACATGAGATAGAACATTGCCTCCTGTAAAAATTACATGAGATAGAACATTGCCTATGCGTTTCGAACCAATGAGTGTGGTTCATCTTCAGGACGAGATGAGAAATCGAATCAAAGCCATGTGCTTAAATAGCTGTAGAGGTGGCTAGTTTGACTAATAAGCAAATTAAATAATGAATCAAATAATTTTTATTTTATTTTTATTTTTATTTTTTTTAAAATTTAAATTAAATTTTTATTTTTATCAGCCCAAATTTTAATAATATTTTTTCAATATGATTATTTATTAAAAATTATTATAATATGAATATTTTTTCATAAATATCATTAAAACTTAGGCTAGAAAAAATTAAAATTTAATTTAAATTATAATAATAATAAAAAATTTATTTGATTCATTATTTAATTTACTTCTTAGTTAAAGTAGCTGTTGGGCCAGCAACTAGTTTGGCCATCTCTACACCTATTTAAGCTCATTGCCTTGATCCGATTTATCATCTCGTCTTGAAGATGAACCACACTGGTTGGTTTGAAAAGTAACACAATGTTCTATCTCATATGATTTTTACAAAGATTTATGCTACATTATTATGGACTCATCTATCCATTACTTCAAATATGCGCTTAAACAACCTGAAAAAAAAAAAAAAAAAAAAAAAAAAAACCAATTACATTGATGGGAAGCATTATTATATTAAATATGATCACAGAAGCCTCAATTCAAAAATTGAATTATTATTTTTTATTAATACAATGTAATATATTATTAATAATTTTATTTAAAAAGAAGATTCAAATTTTATATTTTTTTTTATAAAATAAAAAAAAGTTATGATTATCAAATCCAAGAAGGACACTTACGCTAATTTTATGTATGACAATAGTAACTTGGAGGAAGTGTTTTCTTATAAGTACCTAGGAATTGATATTAATCACAAGCTCAACTGGAACTATAGCGTTCAGAAAAGGATTAATGGGGGGTGGAAAGCTTATTTTGGTCTTGAAAATAATTGTAAAACGACAACCCTCATAATGTGGGATAGAAAGAAGTTCCTCTTTGAAACTTTAGTCACTCCTGTTATTTTATATGGATGTGAGGTTTGGCGTTGTAGCATATCTAGAGAATCTTGGAGAAAGATTGAGAAAATCCAGAACCGTTTTATAACATATAACCTTAAAATTAAAAGCAATACACCCTATCCTATTCTCCTTATAGAAGTGGGTCTTTCCCCTATCGAGAGCCTAGCTATGACTAGGCTTTTGTTGTACAAGCACATCTCAATAATATAGGAGACCATAGACTTCCTAAGCTAGCTTTAAATTCCAGCCAAAATCACCTAAGGCTTAAACGAGGTTGGTATAAAGACACCATGACCTAGTTAAACCATTGGGAGATCGACGAGATGTTGCATTGCAAAACATCAATAACATTAAAAAATTTGTTACTTCTAAGTTCAAAGAAAAAATGTGGTGTGAGAAAGATCTAGCAGCTAAAAGAAAATTAAGGTATTATAAGGAGGTCATCAACCCCACCTTAGAAGATCAAAAGTATCTCTCTGTTTTAACTAGCTCAAAGAAGAAAATTAATATAGCCAAGATTAGAACGAACTCTCATGAGCTCCATAGTGAAACAAGTCGTTGGACAATTCCTAAAACACCATGGATGGAAAGGATCTGCCATCTCTGTGAGAATATGAACATCGAGGATGAAAATCACTTCCTCTTAGAGTGCCCCGCGTACAACCACATTAGAGCTCAATTTCATAATCTTTGTTGCAATACTGACCTTCCTAGCCTTTTAAGATGTCAAAATTATAATGAGCTCGGGAGGCTTTTCTCCAAGCTTTTTGAGCATAGGAATAAAATCTTAAATCAAATTAAATAACTCTTTTCTTTAGGTCCGATAGACCAAAGATTGGTCTCAGTGGACGTTAACTATCATCATCATCATCAATTTAAATATTGATAAAGATTGTATTATACCTTTTTAAAATTATTAGATATTGCAATATTTTTTTTTAATATTTTTATTTAAAATGAAAAATTATATTTATATTTTAAAGTATTTATAATTTTATTTAAAAAATTCTATATTAAAGTATTTATAATTTTATTTATATATTTTTTTAAATACTTAAATTTTATATTTTAAAGTATTTATAGTTTTAGTATTATAAAAAAGGCAATATTTTGATAAAAGATTAATTAAAATAAATTTTTAGTAAAAAATTGAATAAATTATAATAAAATATATTAATAAATCACTCCTAATATTAAAGTTGAGTGTTTAAAATGATGAGTAATAATTCAAAAAAATTAATAAAATATAATTTTATAATTTAAATTAATATGATATTTTTTAAGATTATAAATAAATTTGAAATTTCCAAATTTTCCATCAAAATTGAGTCCAAATCCATGATTCAAATGATTTGGTCAAGTTTTACTCGACACTTTGCCATGGTAAATGAGAAACTAAATGAACACAATTTTTAAGAAATAAACAAAAAAAATATATATATATGTATTTCACATTGATGTATATAATGTTTTATATATTTGGGATAGAATACAAAAATATTTTGAATATTATATTTTAATCTATAAAATATTTAGATTTTTTTTTATAAATATTGTAGATATTATTATTATTATTGAATATTGGTAAATAGTTTTTTTTTATTCGAATTTTTACTTTATGGTTATAATTAAGAAATGTTGGAATATTTTCACGTTTTTTTACATCTTGTGCATGGAATTTAAATATTAATTATTTTGTATTTCTAAATCCATATTTACCTTTTCACATTTGCTTAATATAATTATAAAATTATCATGCAAAATATCAAAAAACAAATGTTATAAATAATAAATAGCATGAGTGTGGGGTCATTAATTTTAAAATGTAAAACATTGTTATTCGAAGTATATTAACCACATTTATTAATGTAATTGTGTTAAAATCCCATATTCTCGATTTACCCACATAGTTTTGGTTTACCACTTCATCTGATTAATATTTATTGCTTTTTTAACCTTAGTACTATAACATGTGATGACTATTTATTTTTTTATCTTCTCCATTGGTAAGTATTACATATGTTGATTACTTATTTTATAATTTACATGACAAATTTTCCTAAGTTAAATATAGGAAACAATCCTTAGTCATCGAGTGCGAAATGAAAATAAAAATCCTACAGCACAAGAAAGTTGAACCTTGGAAACCCTAGGGCTGAAAGGAATCAAAGCTCCGGCTCATAGGATAAAGGAACCAAAATTATTGCCGAAATTGGCTCTCAAGGAGCTCACCCGAGGCAGTTTGAGATCCTTCAACAGTGAGTAGAGAGGCTAGAGACCCACCTGTGCACTCTAGTCAACATTGAATGTCGTCAGAAGGACTGGATTGATTCTTTGGCGAAAAAAATTGACACTTTCCTGCATTATTTTCATCACTTGGGCATTCTACCTAGTAATGGAGAGGACCAATTGGCTACGGGTCACCGCGTGTGTTTGCGCAGCACGAGAGGAGAACCATCGCACCAGGGCGGTGACTAGGACCCTCTAGAGCAAGTGGACCCCACTGCAGGTGACGACCCTATAAACAAATCTAAATCTATATGCATTTGTTATGTTTTTTGGTATGGTTGTTCGAAGTCTTATATAGTCATGTTATGTTTAGTCTTTTTAAGCTCCAAAGTATGTTAGGGAAAAGCCACTCGGCTAGCATAAAATAGTTAGCAGAAGTCATGGACAAATCTGAAGTTACCCTTTTGGATCCAAATTTTGTAAAAGTTGGGCTAGGAAGAAAAACGTTTGTAATGTAATATCCAAGAGGCTGATGAGAATATGGCTACACTGCAGCTGGTTTGGTTTCCAGACTGGCAGATCAACTACAAAAAAAATAATGTATGTAATTTTGTTTTGAATGATGAACATAAGTTTCGTTTCTTATTTACAAAAAAAATAAAAATACAAGTTTTCCCAAGTTGAAATTGTTACCTCATAACCTTAGATTAAAAGGGAGAAAATTATGTTGATTAATAATATATCATTTATTTTTAGCAATGTACTTGTTCTAGTGCATACACTTTTATCAATGTAATTGTACTAGCACATACACTTTTACGAGTGTAACTGTACTAGTACATACACTCTCACAAAATGCATAGTCTTGATTTACATACATAGTTTCAGTTTATCACTTCATCCACATTAAATGATTTGTTTGATTGATATTTATTATTTTTTTTATTCACTACTATATTGTTAAAACACACACAAAATTGATAGACAGAATTAGACGATTGTGTGATTCATTCTATTAACAAGATGTACATATTATTACATGTGATTCTAACCCTTGGTTTCCATCTTTCAAGAGGTCACTTGGACTTAGAATAATTGTTCTTCCACACCAACCCTTGTAGATTAGGTGTCAAACATTCCCCCATTTAATGTGAAGGGGTGTATATGAGTCCAAGAAGAGAACTAAAATAAAAAAATGAAAAAATGAAAAAATGCATGGCACTCAATGGTTGAATGTATTATCTGAAATTGTGGTTAAGGAAGGCCACAAACCAAATCAGATAGAAGAACTTGAGGTCTCTACTAATGGTGGTTTAAATTTGACCACCAACTCTAGAACTAAATCTCAAATAATTTTCTAGAACAATTATGAATATGGCTATAAGTTGAAGTCTTTTGCTGGTGGAAGTGCTCCTCGATTTTGGTTTAAAGTTTACATAACTGATGTAGCAGATATTAAAGTCTTTTGTTGATGGTGGTTTAAGGAAGACCACAAACCAAAAACATGTTAATGGAGCATGACTGTGTCTCCAGCTACAACTTTGAATCTAGCTATGGCTGATTTTGCCTCTAGGCCTTGGCAATTGGCTTTAGTTTAAGCTATGGCTCAGGCTCACTTGATATTTCTTTGAATCTAGTAATTAATCATCAATTCCCCCTTTGTTAGCTACAAGGTGGAAATATGAAGAAATCACCACTACAAGACATGTCAATACTCAAGAATGAACTCTGAGGTATGACTGATATATCTTCTTGATTGTTGAAGACTATTGCCAATAAGCAATCCGTCTAAGGTGAATATTAATTTTTGCAGGAGTCTTGTGTCTAGAGAATTTTTCTAAATGATGAGTGTGTTTTCCACAATGATTAAAAGGGTGAAGATCAAAATATTGATCTTTCACATGGCCAACTTGATCACAATGTTGGCATCTACTAAAAGCTTGTGGTTGTGGAAGAGGAGCAGGATGTGGATAGGTGAATATGAACCATCTTGAATAAATCTAGCACTATGAAACTGGATTGGCTTAGAATAGTCTGGAATGTGAAAGGACACATCCTTGTCATGTCCAAGACTAGTTTTGTTCTAGTTGTTGGTAAGTTATTCCCAAGTTATGATGATGGGCTTGGGAAGTGTAAGTTGAACTTCTACATGTTCATTTCAAAGTACTCCTGAAGTGGTCTCCTTGATTTGATTAGGTGTTGCATGTTGATAAGTGTATGTCTCAAACTCAAACAGAGAATTGTTCCGAACAAAAACTAGTTTTGAATGATATCTCTTATGTTGTAGCTCATATTGTTGCAATTGTGACTCAAGCTACAAAAACTCAATCTTGTCTTGTTCATTTTCAAACAGTTTCAAATATCAAAGAGAGTGTCCTTGTTGATTTTTACCATCCCATCAGTAGTAGAATCTATCAGCGTATTCAGTAACTCTAATGCATCACCAATTAGAGACATTTTTAAAGCTCAACAAATGTTAATATAATTAGGAAAAGATAGACACCAACTTGGGTTGTTGGGGCATCAAATAAAGACACAAATGAAGTCATTATAGACCACCAAAGAAATTATTGGCTTGTTGAGCAAAAACAACCTTCTAGTTGTGATGAATACAAATAGGGAAAATGTTCTTTCAAAAACAATATTGATACCTCTTTCTAATGGAATATCCAAACCATAAGGGAAATAAATATGTTCGTTGAAAGAATTATGCTCCATAGCATTAGCACTGAGCATTAGAAATTAACTTGAGCGACTCTATATCGAAACCTTGTCCCTTGTCAATCAAAATCTATGCAAATTAGTAAACTTTCACCAACTCCTATCTCTTCAACTACTTTTGTGAGTTTGTATCCTCCAAGAGGTCGACCTTTAAACCATCAAATTTACCACAACAAGGAGCCTTAGGCAACTTATAAAGAAACAAAATTTAATTTAAGGGAATAAATGCTTAGGGGATTAAATTATGTCTAGGGATTAATCTTCCCCTTAGGTTTAATGTTGGAATATGGTTGCATAAAGAAAAATTACAATAAATAAATACATCAAAGCTTCTTGCACAAGCGAGCTATATGCACTATTAAAATTTGTTGATGGGAATGCTAGAAACCTTGGTCATAGATCACTATGCACAACAAGAAATGGAAGTTGGGCATATATATATTGCCTATTAACCAAATATTATGAAAACCAACTAAAACTTGGTTGAAAATCTAGTAATCAATATCTTTGATGAAGAAAATGGCATAAAAAAAACCTCTAGCAATATCAAATGCCACATATTCAAAGCCAAGCAAATCAAATATCATATAACATATATAATAAAAAAGAACTTCGTGACTACAAACACCTTGTGTAGTTTGTAGGGCTCTCCATGCACCACCCTTGCTCTTCAGAAATACTACAAATTTACATTGTTATGACATGTCAGGCTAGGTATTTGGTAACTACATGAAATTGAATTTCTATTAAGAAGATTCCTTAATACATACATAAGAGTTGGAGACCCTTGGGATTCATATTCCAAGGTCTCTTCATTTTGTTATTCTACATTTACATATTTAAAATATTTTCCCAACCCTAGAGGATTATGTGTCAACATTCCCCCCCTTAATTTGAAGGAGTGTTTATAAGTCCAAGAATAATTTTGAATCTTTCAAACTTTTTTCTTCTAAGCACTTTGGCGAAGATGTCTGCAATATGCTCATTTGTGGAACAATGACATAGGTGAATAGTCTTGGCCTCAACATGATTTTGAATAAAATGATACTTTGTATCGAAGTGCTTGGTTCAATCATGGAATTTTGGGTTCTTGGCCAATTTTACTATAGAAGCTTTGTCAGTCAAAAGAGGAGTAGAATGCACTTGTTTCTCCTGCAAATCTTCCAGAATTTTCCCGAGCCGCACAATTTGGTTACTTTTGTAGTTGCCACATATTCTACTTCTGATGTGGAATCTGCTAGAACTAATTGTTTGTGTGACCTCCAAGAGACGACTATTGATCCAAGACTCAAAATATAACTTTAAGTAGATGCTCCGTTTTCTTTATCTCTGTCAGAGTTTGAATCAGAGTATCCAATCAAGCTTAAGTCATCCACCTGTGTATATTTGAGTCCAAAGTCTTTAGTTCCCTTCAAGTACCTTAGAACGTTTTTTTGCATTAGAGCAATGACACTCACAAGGTTTTTGGATAAACTTGGAAGGGATTCCAACATCAAATGAAATGCTTGGTCTAGTAGTAGTGAGGTAGTTAAGACTTCTTGAGAGTTGTTTTTACTTATTTGCATCCTTAAATTCATTTCCTTCTTTGGATGCAAGCTTTAAATTTTGTTCCATTAGAGTGGACAAAGGATTGTATTTAGTCATGCCAAATTTATTCAATAAATCTCCAATGTGCTTATTTTGAGAGAGGAATATAAATTTATGATTTTGGGTTACATTAATTCCCAAATAGTAGTGAACATATCCAAAATTTGTCATCTCTAATCCTTTCATCAATTTGTTTCTTTATGGATGTAATATAATTTTCATTATTCCATGTCATAAGTAGATCATCTACACACACCACAAGATAGACAACAATTTTTGCCAACTTTCTTGACAAATAAAGCTTCATCATCAAGATCATAGTGTTTGAAAATTAGTTTCAAAAGAAGCTCAGTCAATTTCTCATACCAAGCTCGCGGTGCTTGTTTGAGCTGAGAAAAGTATTTGATAAGATGCATACTTAAAGCTCTTGTCCATTCACAACAAATCCTTCTGGTTGAGACATAAAAACATTTTCTTTCATATACCCATTCAATAAAAGCAAAATTTACATCCATTTGATGGACTTTCCATCCATTCTAAGTTGTCAAGGCAAAGAGAGTCTGGATGGTAGCCTATTTTGTTGTGGGGGGGAAAGTCTCCTCATGATCGACCCCTTCTTTCTTGCCCAGGTGCTCAAAATTATGCTAAAAAATGAAAGTTTTCAGAATGGTGTGGAACATGAACGAACGCGTAGATCTCATCGTTCTAAATTTGGTGCAACCTGTTTTGCTGAAAACCGACATCGTATGCTCCCAGAAACGCGATTTGTCCGCTTTTTCAAATAGGAAATTAAAAAAAAAAAAATGCAGGACAACCCAGTCAGCAGTCCGTACAGCTAACTGGGCATGTCCATGTGGAAGGTTGACCAGTCAAAGGGCATATTATCCGACGAATGATATTGTGCCAAGTGGCACTGCCTGGTTGGTTTGTTATGGCGTATTGTGAATAATTGGGCATGTGGCCGACCATATGCTGCCACATGGCCCAACCAAAGGCTGCCACGTGGCAGCACGAGATGCCAGAATTTTTTTGTTAAGGCCAAACTACACTCTGGCGAAATCGAAATTGGGACCTATCCATGCAAACACTCTGCATTATCGTTACAGCACATGTATTCCTTATAATACCATATGACGCAAATCTTATTAATGTTTTAATTTGGCAGGGGTTGGGGCTAAGGCTCAACCCCTGGCCACCCCCGCACTACGGGACCACAGGAAGGGGGGCCAGGGGCGAGGCCCTAGCCGCCCCAAGGTAAACAGTTATGGAAACCAAAAACGCGGAGGGTTGCATGTGACAACACTCAAACCATTAACCAAAACCGCCACGAGACCGTCGACCTACCAGTCTGCCGCCCTTAACCGCCCACCGAAACGGTCCAAGTGACCAATCGTCCTCTAACCGCCAACAATCACTGTCATGTTTGATTAAAAAAAGAAATTTATTAACCATATATGTTATGGTTTGAAATCCAGAATTTAGGCGTTAGTGGACAAATTAATGGTCCAACAATTTCACCTGAAATTCCAGAACATTGTCGCTCCATTAGCCGAAAATGGGGTGAAATTGTAGAACAAGTTTGGGTTTTGGGGAATTTGTGGAGCAGTTAGTGCCAAAACTTGGGGAAGTCATAAATAAGTCAGTTATTGGCCAAATTTGATGCAGAAATAGGCTACACAGGCATTTTTGGGCACTCTGGAGCTGATGGAACAAGTTTCAGAGTTGTTTGAGCATTGTAAACATATGTAATCACACTTTTGAGCATAATAGACGAGAGCCAAGCCAGTGGAAGCTAGACCAAGGAGACATAGCCTAGGCGGGGTGAACTCCTTCATCATGTGTTGTTGTGTTACTGTTTATGGTGATGCTCATGTCTGTTAGATGTTTTTGTTAAATGTTTTGTTTATGTTAAGTTGCTGAAGAAATTCACATAAAATCTCATGAAAAACTTGCAATTTACCTCTTAATCTTCAAGAACTTTCTTTAAATTATGAATTTGATCTTAGCACAAAAAACACTAATATTCTCATTCATATCAAGTTGGTATCAGAGCACTAGGTTTACTTGTGCAAGGAGGATTTAATTATTTCGCAAGTGTTTAAATGCTTACAAGGTTGAAGCTCAAGAGAGGAGAAGGCAAGCTTGTGGTTGCAGGCTCTCTAGTTGGAGCAAGGAGAAGGAGGGCATAATTGCCACAATCTCCACCACAAGATTCACCTCCAATTTCAGTAGAAGCTTTAGTAAGCATATCTCATGAAGGAGGAAATGAAAACATGTCAGAGGATGAGAAGGATTTTAGGAAGGCTTTCTTTTACATGACATAGATGGTGAAGGTCCTCTATGAAGAGAGGAATACAAGGTTGCAGGGTGAAAACTCCAGGCCTCCAAGAGGAGAGGGTTCTCTAGGAGGAGGAGGTAATGGAAATGGTGATAAGCCACCATCTACTCCATCATCATCCTCACCACCATCTTCACCATCTTCATCCTCTTTCACTACTACAACCCTTACTCATACTCGTCAACATACCTCAAAAGGATTCGGTTAAAATGTGATATTAAATTTGAGTTGCCTATGTATAATAGTGAAGTGAATGCATAGAAGCTTGAAAATTGGGTTCATCAGTTGGAGGTTTACTGTAGGATTCAAAACCTTCAAGATGATGACACAAAGATTCAGTTAGCTTCCTTGAGATTGGAGGGTGCAACACTAGTATGGTGGGAAGCCAAGACATACGAAGAGATGAAAAAAATGGTAAGATTTCAATTTCTTGGTTTGATTTTATTTCTACAATTAAAAGGAAATTTTACCCTCTAGATTATATACATAAATCTATTATGGATTGGAAGAATTTTAGACAACTAAAGGGACAAAGTGTTCAAAATTATACACAAGAGTTTAGGAGAAGAGCATTGGTTTTGGGTATCAATTTATCTTCTCAAGATATTTTGTTAAAGTATATTGGGGGTTTGCAAAGCTACCTTAGACATACTATTCTCATGTTCAATCCCACAAACTTAGATGAGGTTTGTGTTCAAGCCACACATCCAGAAGCAAGAGGGAAACATAGTGCAGATGAGAAAAGTGAATTTTCCTTGAGTATGAATGTAATGGAAAGGGTAAGTTTAATGGAAAAGGAAAGAAAAATGGTTCTATTAAAATAGAGAAATAAAAACTTGCATGTAAAAATTGTTTGAAAAATGGCCATGATAAAGACCATTGTTGGCAACTCCATCCAGAGTTGAAGCCAGATAAACTTAAACCAAAGAGAAGGAGAAAACAATTGCGATCATTGAACATGACTTAGGTTAAGATTCAGGAGATGAAACCAAGATTACATCAATGGGTTTGAAAGGTAAGAACATAGCAAGCACTAGTTCTTCAAGTTGTTCTAATGTAACTCAAGATGAAGATACAAGAATTGAACTCTTTCATATTAGAGTTGTTTCAAGGCATACCAAAATAGACACACTATTTGATAGTGGTTCTCAAGCCAATTTGATTTCTGAAGACTTAGTTAAGAGGTTAAATCTAGAAACTCTTACACATCCAAGACCTTATCCTTTAGGCTGGATAGGTAAGAATGAAAGCTTGCATGTAATAAGGAAATGCATCCTAACGTTTGCAATCAATTCAAACATTCTTGACGAAGTTGAACTTGATGTAGTTCCATTTGAGATTTCAGGTATTGTTTTTGGAAGTCCTTATCTTTATGATAGGAGGGAAGTATTTCATCGCCATGTGAACAAGTACCACTTGTTCAAGAATGGAATTGAGTATAGAGCACAATTACTGATCCTCCTGCAACTTCCAGGCCTACTAATACCAATGCGTTTCTCATATCTACTACCACCGTTGATTTTTTTGGTCCATCGTCCATGTCGTCATACTATTTGAAATACGTCTTGCCAGATGGAGATGTGCATATCAAAAGAGGGAACGTCATTTCATCTTTCCACATGGATGCCTTGTCGACAGTGAGGGCAGTTGTTTTGTAAGGTTAGTAACCAGGCTTTTAACTTTCGATGTTGACTTTTAGCCTTCCAGTAACTTCACCTTTGAATTAATGTCACCAATTTTTTAAGTCAATACTCAATTATCTAGATTCATAACATTTTCTTGCATGGAATTTTCATTGCCATCTATTTTGTAAGTCAATTATCTAGATTCATCACATTTTATAGAATGGAATTATCCATTATCTAGAATGTGTGACTACTTTGTTTAGTTTTTGTTTTTTTTTAAATGTAGATTTTTTAACGTAGTTTAATGAAGTGGTGTTTTGGTTTTTTTGATTAGAATTTAGTGATACGATGGATGAGATTATAATATTTTATTATTTAAATTATATTTTATGATTTTTTATTAGAATCTGGTAATTTGAGATTATAGTATTTTAAAATATAAAATAAATTTTGTATTTTGAAAAAAATTATAATATTTTAATAATATAAATTTAACCATTTAAAAATATAATTTTTTCAAATTTTCATTAGTTATATTTCAAATGAACTTAATAAAAAATTATAATTATTACAATTGAATTATTATTTTTTATTAATACAACGTAATATATTATTAATAATTTTAATAATTTTGTATTTTATATTTTTTAAAGTATGTATAGTTTGAATATTTTTTTTTCTTCTAAATAAGTCTAGATTCTATTATATGATACAAAAATACAAAGGTACATCACAACTTCCAAATCAGAATTTCTAAGTTAGTCAATTCCAGTGGGAAAGAGAATTCAAAATACAAAAATGGGGCTGCCCTTTGGGGGAAACCAACCCATAAACCAATCCACAGAGCATAATAGAAGTTGCCCATTAAGGGGAAACCAACATTAAACAATAGAACCCAGTAGCCAAGTTTGCTGTGAAAAATGTAAAAAAGCATAGAAACTATAATTAATCTAGAAAAAGCTAGAAAAGGAGGAACCATGGTGTTAGGTGTTCTGGTCTTTTGCATCCTCGTGGCGAGGACAACTGCTCGGCGCTGGAGAACCCATGTGGTGTGCCGCCTGCTCTCTACGAGGCAAACGCATCCGGGAATGTATAATTGGAATATTGATAAAGATTGTATTATACTTTTTTAAAATTATTATATATTGAATTATTATTATTATTATTTTGATATTTTATTTAGAATGAATAATTATATTTTGTATCTTAAAGTATTTATAATTTTATTTTTTTAATATTTTATTTATAATTTTCTAAAAAAAATTAAATTCTATATTTTAAAGTATCTATAATTTTATTTTTTTAATATTTTATTTATAATTTTCTAAAAAAAATTAAATTCTATATTTTAAAGTATTTATAATTTTATTTAAAAAAAATACTTAAATTTTATATTTTAAAATATTTATAATTTTAGTATTATAAGGAAAAACAATTTGATAAAAGATTAAAAGTAAGAATTCGAATAAATCATAATGAAGTATATTATTAAAACACTCTATATTATTGTAGCATGTTATTTTGCGCCTCAAGTATCAAAAACTTACAAAAATAAGGGATTGGACAACAAAGATCCGTATATAGCTTTAAAGCAAGATATTGTTGCATATTCTCAACACGGAGAAGTTCTTTTAGTGGGAGATTTGAATGCTAGAACAACAAATCAACAAGCTAGTATTCTTTGTTGCAGAGAGGATCACAATCCTATCTGGCTCATTGAAGAGGAGAATTATCGATGGTTGAGATGTCCAAAAGATGAAAAAGTTAGTAATCATTTTGGAGAGGAGTTGCTTACGTTGTGTGGTGCTTTCAACTTAATTATCCGCAATGGTCTAGATAGATGGAAAAAAGTCTGGGAACTTCACTTGCAACACATACAATGGGGCAAGTGTCGTTGACTATGTTATTGGTTCACAAAGCCTAATAGAAATAATAGATGAAGTTAATATTAGAGAGTCAACCAATATGCACTGCGGAAATCTCCAACGCAATTCTACTCCTGCAACGGATCCAACTACCGTTAACTCCTCGGACGTTCCTCGTAGAACCAGAGATAATGTCGAGCGGACAGGTGTTGCGTCACCTGACCCTAACCATCACCATGCCCATACCACCATTAATGTCCATGATGAATAATCAACATCGCAGTCACTCCTACTCCCCTACGCCTGCTCAGCTGCTTGAGCTCCACACGTAGTTCCATGCGAAGATCATTCAATGCCACCCTTACAGACTTCATTCTCACACCTATATAACCCCTAGAATTATGCCTCTTTTCTCCCTCATCTGGTCACCCTTGCATTTTGTTCTCCTCCTTCCGATATTATCACTGATTCCAATCAGCTGCGAAGCCTCAATCCCAGAGTGGAGTTGCGCAGACTCCCTCTGCTTGTTACTCTTCATCTTGCGAATCTCCACCCTAGTATTCGCAGCCTGTTCAACCCTAGTGTCACTTCTGCCTCCCCTCCTAGGTGCAAAATGGCCCCCAGGATGCGCCAATGCACTATCCGTGGTGGTCAGAGAGGGGCCCTCCCGGGTTGTTACCATCACGGCGAGGATAACTGCCTTGAATCGATTGACGACTCCTCATTTAGTACCCTAGCAAGCCATAAATCTAATCTTGAGTAGCTAGCAGAATCCTCCAGGAAATCAGAGCAAAGAGGAAGTCGAGGCGCGAGGAGGTCCACCTCCTCTCCTAGCTCTCCCTCTCCGCATCGCATGCCGTCTCCCCCGACCATTCCTACGCAGGAAGTTGAGGATACAGACATCTAGATCATGGATTCCGACGACGTTTGGACAAAGGTTCCTAATGGTTTAGACCTGAACTCCCCCATCCTCTGCGCTCCTGCGAGTTTCCCAAAGTGAAATGTTGCCGACGTGGAAGCTGTTGTTGTACAGGCTCCTGCCTGTCTCATTGAAGAGGAGAATCCCAACAACAATGATGATGATGATGAATAATGGCTGCACAGATGCATAGTTTTACTCTATTTTTTGTCATATGTGCCCACAGGGCTTTTCTGTTATTTTCTACTCTCTATATTTTAGATGCATCAGCGCTACTGCACATAATGCAAAGCTCATTTTCAAGTTTTGTTTGGGCTGGCCTCCTGTTACATAGCATTTTTTTACTGTCCCTACAATCCCCAACTCGCACATTGGAGGGTCGTTTCTGTGACTAATAAGCAATGTCATGCTTTGCAAATACCATCCTGACATCCCTTTTGATGAAATCAACATTCTTCTTGTTGACAATTCACTGAGCAGATCTATAAAAATCCCTATTTTTTCCATGGCACAAGTAGCCAGTTACACCTTCGTGCCGACAAAGAAATATAACACCGAGCCCGCACCAGTTGGTGCTCTGTGCCAGTTAGACACTCGCGCCAAGCTGTTTATGGAATTATTTTTAAAATAGAGGCAGAGGTTCCATTCCAGCCACCTTGAGGATGAGTCATTGGGAGTGGTTGAGCTGAAACAACCACATACTCCTTCCTTTAATTAGTAGTTGCCACCTCCCTTGAAACTCTCCTAAAGGATAGGACTCCCTCCCACCTTTGTAGGGATCCCAACTTTCTCCTTTTCCTCTATAAAAGAAACTATCTCTTTTAGTAGAAGCTAGTTGAACTAGGAGAATTATACATACTATAGTTGAGCTACTAGAGAAGATAGAATAAGAAGGAATTACGTTGAGGAAGCTTGAGTCGATGACTTCTAAGAGAGCTTGAGTCCATGCCTTCATCCTGTCCGAATTCCCTAACCAACATTTGAGATGCGCTTCGCCTGAACCCCACTGGAGGAGACTGCGACGTCAAAGCATCAGTTGTAATATTCCTTCTATTCATTGATATACATGACTACTGTTTGGTTCCACTATTGTGTTATGATGTTTATTTGATGCGATATGTTTAGCCCTCTTTGACTGGCTAATAGTTATGAGTGAAAATATTCTGTCCTGTGTTGTTCTTGTTCTTTGTCCTATGTGCAGGTATATGAGCATAACAATGAACGAATTGTGATTTGCCAAGGCTCGAGCGAGAGGCCACTACTCTTTCTGTAACTACGACAATGTTGGATTCAAGGTAGGTCAATCTACCATGTCTTTTGTTCATTCATTAACTAGGAAGCAACACTTTAGCATGTCCTTTTATTACGAGACCCACCCTAGGGCTAGAGGGATCGTCTCTGTCCGCAGAGAGGATTTACCTTCATAAAAAATTGGCGACTCCACTGGGGATCAGTGCGAGTTTGTCGTTTCATCTTGTTGGATCAGTTTTGATTATTGGTTTAGTTATCTATCTTTTTCTGGTTTGTTTGCTGAGTTTCCATCCTTTTTTCAGCTCCAAAGTGTCAAGGTTGAGCTCTGCTATTTAGGTTATGTTTTTTCCTATTTTTCCAATAGGTATTCAGCTTGGCGCGGTTTTTTTCTGGACAGTCGCGCAGCTTGGCACAGGTTTCTCTTTTAGCACTTGCGCCAACCTCTGTATGGCACGGATTACAGCCTTACAGTAGCGCCAACCCCTATAGGTTTTGGTTTGACCTCCTTAATGAGTGTTTTGGTCATTTTTTCTTGCTTTTGGGTTATTTTTGAGTGTGATTAAGCCTTTGAGACTACGTTGACTACCATAGACTTGTTTCCTTCAGTCATTTGTCCATTTTCTTGTCGGTGTCATTTAATACCTTAGGGTTTCTAAGTGTTCATGCACACCGAGCCTTTTGTTCGAGAAGAAGTCTCTTTGATTGTTATCAGTCTCGTTTCGGGTCATTAGACTAAGTTTTTCTTGATCCTTTTGTTTTGTTGATTGAACGGTCTTTTCGTTTTTTCGATTAGTCCTTCCTCTTCAATACTTTTAGCATCGATTACTTTGCTTGTTTGGGTCACTTTCGGAAACTCTCTTTTTCAATTGAAAGTTTGCTCCATTAGCTTGCATGTTTTTGTGTCTGTTTCGCTTTGGTTGAGTCATTCAATTTCAAAACCCTACATTCGCAAAACTCAAACTAGTGTTTATTTTGTTTTCCATTGAATTAGTACGTTGTGTGCTTTATTTCATTGAAAAATCAAAAAATATCTTTGCATTCTTTTGTTGCATCGAAAGTGAAACGTTCCTTTACATAACTAGAATTTGTCAATCTAGGAAGGAATTTCGTTTTCGATTGATTGCATTAAGGGCATTAGAAGCTTTCTTCACATATTTTCCTTTCTTGCTTGTTTGAAAGATTTCTATCCTTATTATAACTAGCATTCATCAAATTGAAATAATGTTCATTTTCATATAAATTGCATTTAGGAAGTTGAGCTCCAAATTTGATAGGGCCTGAAATTGAAACATAATCCAAGATCAACTTTAAAATTTACTCAATGAACCTAAGGCAACATTGAAACCTAACGAAACATTTCTAGTGGTCTAGGCTAGAGACATGTTCTGGCGTCTTAAAACCTAGTATCTGCCGCTCGCCTTTTGGCTTCAGACAGTGCTAGTATGGACTTGTGCTCCCATATCATCGCATATATAAAGGGAGACCCCTCTAGGTTGCAATCCTTTTATCCATAGGAAGCCGAGTCTGCCGCCTTGTAACCATGATACACCGAACACAACATTCGGGGAGACTACCTGCACATACGTCAAGTCCTTGGTCATTTCTGTTTCATTTGATCACCAAGGTGTATATGGCAGTTCACGGAAACCTGGTATCCCCTCTTGCATAAAATACCTGAGTAGTAGTTTTGATCTTTTCATGACTCTTTAAATAAGTAAAAGATCATCGAGCACTTGTCCTTTCACACTCGTTTCAAATTGAAAGTGACTAGAGTCATATTTTGTCTATTTCTTGACTCTTAAAACATGAAACAATGAATTTTCGTTTCAATGTTATAAAATTAATCACCTACGATCACACGCCCATTACAAGTTTCGTGCTTGGCCTGATTGATTTCTTTGGTTCTTGTTTTGGAACCTTCGATTGATTATCTCTTTTCCTTCCTGTTCTGATATACAGTCAAAGTGGCAGAACATCCAGTTTCGTCGTCCTCACTGCCTCCTAGTGGTGATTATTTTCCAGACGTTTCTTTCGAAACCCCTTAATCCACTAGGTCTATCAAGTTCTTGCAGCCTATTCTACCATCTATCCAACCCCTTGCTACTCAATCTCCGCTTGACGAGCCAGTTGAGTTCAATTGGCCTCCTTCAAGCGCATGGTTTGGTTTTGGGGAAGAAGGAGAATTTCCTCCTCTTACGTCTATATCGCCTTTTGTTGCTGCTGTAGTACCCCCTAGTCCCCGTAGTCTTTTCGAAGATCTTACAGCAGACTCAGATATGGATTCCTCTAGTCCTGTTGGCAGTGAAGGAATGCTTGTTTCCACAGGAGAATATCAACTCTTTCTTGAAGATCTCTCTCGTGCCTCTATCCAATCTTCTCTGCCTTCGGTGTCACTTCCGGCTAGCTATAAGTCTCTGAGTCAGATTATGTCTAGTGTTGCATCCATAGCACAATCCAGCATAGTAACTCCTCCTCTGAGTTCATTAGGATCGTCGCCTTCGGCATCAAATCCATCAGTTACTATTACATCTATCCCAGTTCGACCTACTGTCTGTGTGGCTTCGTCTACGCCTTTGGTTTCTACTTATGAGTTTGACAAGCAGATGTTGGATATTCACCGAAATTATGCTCCTTAGACGGAAACCTCACCTACTTCTAGTGCATTTTCCACTACTCCTGTGATTCCTGGCGGTCTTACTTTTGAGGAATATCTGTTGGTTGTTCATGAGTAGACCTGTCAGGGTTCTCAGCAGTCCCAAGCTCCCCGTCACCCTTTGTTCCATCATTATGATGCGGTTGGTAATCCTGTTTATTCATATCCACTTTATTATGATGAGCATGGTATTCCGGTTTATTTGCCTCCTATTGATCCTCATCAAGTCGTTTCTACGTTTAGACCTATCTTGCCTGTGTAACCCTCTGGCTTACAAGGACAACCCTCCGAGGGACAACCTTTAGCTCAACAAGGCCCTGCTTTTGGTCCACAGGGATAACCATACGGTCTACAAGGCCACAATTTACAAGGACAGCCTTTGGTCCAACATGGACAACCCTCTGGTCTCTTGGGTCAACCTTTGAATCAACCCGGATCATCTTTTGGTCCTGGGGGGAAAGTATATCCACCACAGGGACAACCTGTTACACCTCAATCACAGCCACACGTTCAGTATGGCCCAAATATTGTGAAACCAGGACAATCCTACGGTCCTTCTCTGGGTTAACCTGGTCATCAGGGACAACCTGGGCCGTCGCAACCATCAGGCCAACCTTTCCCACAAGGTTAACCTGGTGGCCCTCAACAACCATTTCAACAGTTGGTTCAACCAACTTAACAGCCGTTGCAACCTGCCCATCAGCAGATTCCTTCATTTCCACAGTCAGTTTTACCTGTTTACCCTGCTCAGCAGCCTGCTCAACCTGCTCCGCAAGGTCAACCTGTGCAACCGCAGGGCGCTTATTACCCTCAAGCTTCATATCAACCGGTATATAGCGCACCTCAGATTCCTTACCCTCAAAATCAACCTGTGTATCAGCAACTTCAAAGTCATACTTACATTCCGCAGCAGAATCCTTATGCTACTCAGCAAGGACCTCAGTGGTCTACTTCGACTCAATATCTCGATCCTCAATCCCAGTATCAACCAAATTATCCTGTTTATAATCCCTATGATCTGAATCCTTCGAGACAGAATGTATGGGGACAGAATCTCGCTCGGACTGGGTGGAATGTACACACAGGTCCTTATCAAAGACCTCCGATGACTTTTAATAATCAATTACCGTTTCTTGCTACATTGAAATTATCCAATGTGTCGAAGTTAACAAATGATCCTATTCTTCATAATCCATATTGGCCTCCGGTTCCGACCAAGATTCTTGGTGATTGTCCTAAATTTGAGGGTAAACCCAGTGAAGACCCCCAAATGCATGTTATGAATTACCACTTGTGGTGTTTTTCTAACTCTTGGGTTGGCGATTATATTCGTCTGCGTCTTTTCCAGCGAACTCTTACTGGTGCCGCTGCAAAGTGGTACATTGAGCTGTCTCATGGATTTTTCCAAGATTTAAATTCTTTGGCCATGGCATTCCTTACACATTTTTAGTTATCGATCCACTATGAGACTGGGACGCATCTCCTCGCTTCATTGAAACAAGACCGAGCTACTCATATCTCGGATCATATTCATGAGTGGTAGCGTCGTCGTCGCATGATCAAATTTAAGATACTTGATCAGCTTCTGACTCATTGGTTCACTACCTCCTTTGTCAGTCATATTTCCAAAGACATAGCTATGGGGGCATGTGTAACCGAGGAACAAGCCATTTCTTACGCCTAATACCTTGATCTCGTGTACTCTCAGTCTGGCGCATTATATGATATCTTGCCTGATGCTCCTCGACCTGGAACTTCTGAACCGCTAGTGACTCCATCCGTTGATGGTATTATTGGTTCCATATCGCAGACTTCTCAGAAATTTCCTTCATCTAACTCTAGGAAGCAGAAGTCTACTTCTTCCAATAATGTAGCTTCTTAATTAACTTCGAATTCTGGAAAACTCGCAGAAGTGAATGATGTTCAGGCCAATCCTATAGATAACACTTCCAAAGGTAAAAATAAGGGTAAAGGTAAGGCCAAAGTCGATACCCCGAAATAAGATTCTCCAAAACATCAAACTGTTGATATTTCTCAACGCAAACCGAAGTATCCTTGTTTGATTTGTGATGATGAGCACTTCACCAAGGACTGTCCTCGACGGTTTGAAGTGAGTTGATTGCTCAAAGTCACCCAAGGAGCTCCGACCATTCTTAAAGAACCTTTCCCTTAGTAGACCCAAATGGTAGAGCACCCTCAATCCTCTGCCCCATATGGTTCGCAATTTTTCATGATGAACGGTTCTGCACCTGTTTCTATTGCTACTCGATCGAAAGATTATTCTGGTTCATGTCAGGTAGCGGGGAAAGAGATCGCTAATGGTCCTCCTCCTCCACTTGTTTCTCGCTCTCTTGAGATTGAACAACCTAGCACCAAATCCGTTGTTCGGCCGCCTTCCAAAGGCGTACTCCGTAAGTCTTCGTGCAATCCTAACACTCGTGCCGCTCAACATTACAGTATTGTTTAGGATTTGGCTCAGGTGCCATCCTCGATGTCTGCAATAGAAGTACTTCAAAGCTATCTGTCACAACGAAAGGCTTTGCTATTTGTGATAGGCGGGGTCGATCCTGCCGACACTAGCCTTCTTGCTTTCGATTTAGAGAATTTTGTCCCGTGACTCCCGCACCAAATTGCGCTCATCATTCAAGTTGGTATTAATGGTTTGAACATTCATCGGGCAGTCGTGGACGAGGGTGCATGTACCTGTGTTGTGTCATCTACTTGTTGGAAAGCCATTGGTTCTCTAGCTCTCACCTTATCACCCAATTCCCTTGAAGCATTTGATGGAAGAGAGTCTAAACCTCTTGGTGTTCTCGCTAGTTTACCGATCACATTAGAAGGGAAGACAGTCAATGTCGAGGTTGAAGTCATTGATGCTAAACTCAATTATAATCTTCTCCTCGGTCGCAGTTGGACTCACACAATGCTATGTGTTCCGTCCACTCTTTTTCGTGTTCTTAAATTCCCACATGAAGAGAGATTATTACTGTCGATCAATTGTCTCTTTTCACTTCTTCTTTGAAGAACAACGTTCTGTATGTGGATAATATTCCTACTCCTTGCAAGAGCGTAGGGCCAGGCCTTTTCAAGGATACTGCCCTCATGGGTGTTTTCCCTCTTCCACCACCAAATACTATTCAGGTCGACATGATTTCTCACACCGATGACCCCTGGGTTATCCCTTCTCCTGAATAGATCGATTCGTTTGGAGATTCGATGTCCTTGAGTCCGATTGAAATTGATTATTGTGAACTCATTGCTGCATCGGACACTCTGTCCTCTGATTATGCTCCTTCGAGCATGACTCTTGACATATATTCTCAATCCCCTTGGCTTGGTGATTTTGATTCACCGGATCCTTTGAAATAAGTGTTTCCTTCTGATGAGGCTATCATGGAAACCCTGTCTCTCGATGATCTACTGTGGGATGATGGTTCTACCAAGTCTCGGGGCCATGTCTACCTGTCTTGAGCATTTTGCCTCTCAGGTTCCTTCTCCTCCTCTTCAAACACCTGTTCAGGTCCATGAAGTTTTTTTGGAAGGTAACTTGAGTAACATTAGTCAGACGATGCCTATCGACATTTCCATTAAACTAAGAATCGTTGAGAACATCGATATTGGGGTTACTTGTTCTTCTAATGAAGTGCAAGTCTATACTAGCATTTTTCGCGAATTCTGTGATATATTTGCATGGTCCTATGAAGAAATGCCCAACATTGATCCTAGCATTGTGGTACATGAAATTACTACTTACCCCAGTTCGAAACCTGTTCGTCAGCGTCTTCGTCCGGTGCATCCTAGGAAAGCTACTGCCATTAAGGCCGAAGTGGAAAAGCTTGTTAAATCTGGTTTCATTTATCCGATTCTATTGACCGAATGGGTCTCTAATATTGTTCCTGTAGACAAGAAATAGGGCACTATTCGTGTCTGTGTTGACTATCGTGATATCAATCGAGCTTTTCCTAAGGACAATTATCCTACTCCCTTCATCGATCAAATCATCGACAACTATGCCGGGAGCAAGATTTTTTCCCTTATGGACGATTTTTTGAGTTATAATCAGATCAAAATTCTCTTGAATGATCAACACAAGACTGACTTCATCTGTCCTTAGGGCACCTTTGCATATAAGAAGCTTCCTTTTGGTTTGAAGAATGTCGGGGCCACATTTTAGTGCGATGTCTTATGCCTTTCATGATATTTGCCACTTCTTCAGCCTTATTTGGATGACCTTCCGGCTCATTCAGCTAAGCGTAGGGACCATCCTGACCATCTTCGTCAGATTTTTCTTCGTTGTAGACACTATAACATTCAGCTTAATCTGCACAAGTGTGTCTTCTACATCGATTCCGGTAGACTCTTAGGGTTTATCATTTCCAAATATGGGATTTGCCTGGATCCTCTCAAGGTTGAGGCTATTATTAATCTCCCCTCTCCTTCCTCATTGCATCAATTGCAGAGTTTACAAGGGAAAGATAATTTTCTATGCCGTTTTATACTTAACTATGCCGAAGTAGCTAAAGGAGTGACACGATTTTTAAAGCAAGGCATTCCTTTTTATTGGGATGAGATCGCTCAGAAATATTTTGATGCGTTGAAAACATTGTTGGTCAATGCTCCTCTCCTCCGCCCTCCAAATTATCATCGTGATTTTTCCCTTTATTTAGCTGCCGCTTTCAACACGATTTCCATGGTTTTGGTACAAGACAACGATGACGGTCATGAGCATGTTATTTATTACTTGTCTCGTAACCTTCTCGACCCTGAAACGCATTATGCCCACGTCAAGAAGTTAGCGTTGGCTGCTGTTCAAGCCGTTCAACGTTTTCGTCATTACATTATTTTGTGTACAGTGACGGTGATTTATGAATGCAACCCCATGACCTACATATTGTCTTGACAATTGTCGGGGGGAAAATACTCAAAGTGGATTGTTATCCTCCAAGAGTTTTATTTGGAATTTACTGTTGCCAAGTCTAAGAAATCATTGGTCTTTGTTGATTTACTCTGTTCTCTCCCTTCCGACTCTGCTCCTACTCGTTCTAAGGAATCCATTCTACACGATTCACTTTTCTTGATTAGCACCCTTGATCCTTGGTACGGTGATATCATCGTTTATCTCCAGACTTCATCTTTTAGATCTGAGTTGACAAAGGATGCCCGCCGACGCATTCGCCATCAGTCACAACCTTATCGTATAGTTGGAGATACTCTCTATCGTATTGGAGTCGATTTCATACTCCGATGATGTTTGACTCTCGAGGAAGCCGAGAAAGCTCTAAATGATTGTCACAGTGGTGCCTGTGGTGGTCACATGTCTGGTTATGCTACTGCACAAAATATTCTTCATGCTGATTATTTTTGGCCTTCTGTTTTCAAAGACTGTATTGTCGCAGTTCGTAAATGCCATGATTTCCAGATTTATCAACGCAAGTTGTGTGCGCCACCTATTCCTCTTCATCCTGTCATTACCGTTGGTCCCTTTGCGAAGTGGGGCATCGATTTTATGACGTGTAACCCTCCCTCGGACAGGGGGCATGCTTATATTATCGTAGCCGTGGACTACTTCACCAAATGGGCCGAAGCAATGCCTACACTTGCCGCTGACTGTAAGACAACTGCTTAGTTCATATTCAATCACATTATTGCTAGGTTTGATGTCCCTCAAGCCATCGTTACTGATCATGGTTCCCATTTTCAACATTATATGGTGGCGGAGTTGACTTCTAAGTTGGGTATGTGTCACAACATCTCAACGCCGTACTACCCTCAAGCCAATGGCTAGGTTGAAGCTATGAACAAATTTCTTGTCCCGATGCTTCAATGTATGATTGGGATCCACAAATCAAATTGGCATCTCATGTTATTTTTGGCTCTTTGGGCGTACCGAACCTCAGTTAAGAACACAACTGGGTTCACTCATTTCCAGTTGGTTTATGGCCTGGAAGCTACTCTCCCGATTGAATGTGAAATACCTTCGCTCAAGTTGGATGTTGAATTACTGCCAAATAATTCGCCAAAAGAAGAGCATCTCCTTTATTTAGAAAGGCTGGATGAAACTCGCCGCTTTGCTACTCTCGTTATTGAAGCACAGAAAAAGTGGGTCAAAGCTCATTTTGACCAGTCAGTTTCCCCTCATTCTTTCGTTGAAGGAGATCTCGTCCTCCTGTATGACCAAGCTCATGATAAGCTGGGGGCAGGAGAATTTCAACCTATGTGGCATGGGCCCTATATCGTTAAACGTGTGTTGAAAAATGGGGCCTATGAGATACTTGATTACGAAGGTCATCCTCTTGAACAACCTAGAAACAGGTTGTATCTCAAAAAATATTATGCGTGAGTCATTCATGCATAATAGGTGTACATAGGTGTTGTTTTCATTTTTGTACATGTTTTCGGTTTGGTGTGATTTGTGAGAGTTTTCCTACTTATTGGGTCTTTCTTATTGTGCAGATGTCTATTACCCCTTATGTTGGTTTCGCGGATGGTGCTTCCTGCAGTACCAGGAATTTGTCTTCGGCAACCTGGGTAATTTATGATACTGTTGGTGAGTTGATAGACCTGCAAGGTATTTGTCTAGGAAAAACTTCAAACAATGTCGCTGAATATAGCACTATCATAGAGCTATTAACCGAGGTGATCGACCTTGGCATACTCGCATTGCTTGTAAATCTAGATTCACAGCTTGTCGTTCTGCAACTCAATAATCATTATTCAGTTAGAAATCCGCACATTCTGAGATTGTATTTACGTATTCATTTGTTGGAAAGACATTTTGATTTTATTACCTATCAACATATTCCTAGACGAATGAACACATTAACTGATACAGTGGCTAACATTGTATTAGATAGACATTTGTGTAATTTGTAAAAGCATCATCATATGTAAAAGATCCATGTAGGGAAATAGATGTATATATATATCGCATGTTTGCAGCCGTATGCATCATAACTTCAAAAAATATATGTGTGTTTTTGTTACATCCCGAGACATCATGTCTCTCAAATATGCAGATAAATTCAAATCTAGGTGTCTAATCAGCATGGTTCTCATGATAACATGTCATTGCTCGTACTAGCCACCTCAGAAAGCAGTGAATTCGGCTAGGCACCCCTACGGTATGTCTCTAGTAGGCGCGAGGAACATCGTCAAAATGTGCATAATCTAAGACTCCTCATGTGATCCCCTCCAGGTTGTGCACTATCTCATCTTCCTTGCCGCCCTCGCCTTGAGGGTCGAAATCGCGAGGGATTCACATCACTATTGGTGACATGCTGGCAGGTCTCTCTGGGTCAGCGTCTGTAATTACATGGATTTAATGTCAGAACATGCATAAATAGAAAATTATAATACTCATAAAACTTAAAAAATGTGTGTCACCCAAATATTCATTCCAATCTTCTCCCTTCGGGAGTGGGAGGTCTGGATCATCAGTGAAATCTGTACCAGAGTAGGGTGAGTCCTCCAAGACAATTAGTTGTCGGCAGAGCCAATAAAAGAATTCCGGTCTCTAGGACATCTGTTGACCGCCCCCTACCCTTGGCATCAGAGCTGCCCATCGAGCCATCCGTGGTTCTCTCGCTGGTGGTGTCGGGACTATGACCTCTTGTCATTGAAAAATGGGTAGTTGTTCCAAGAAGAACGATACCAGAATAGATCCATAAACAAATTGTTTCAATTTGGACTTCTTGCATTTTGTTAGCTGGCGCTTCATGTTTATTGTCACGGCCTCTGCCCAGTTGTAGATGGTCAATGCCAAGCAGTCTACAGTAAGAAGCAATTGTGTATTTGTTGTTTCGTGCGATGCTTGTGACCCCACAACTCATGTGATGGTATGTAGCACCACTTGTAGTGTCAAATCTGGAATAGTTTGAATATCAACTTTCCCACTACCCGATCCCTTCCATGCTCCTGGACATACCCTGTCTATCACTATGGTCATGTTTTCCATGCAAGGCCAGGTGTCGGTTAGGATTGGTGCTGCTCCCCTTCGTGATAATCGTGTGATGAAATACACTTCATAGACTTCAATCTCAAGTTCTTGATCCCGAAGGATGAACTTCTCTTGATTTTCGTCCCATATGCTGACCAGATACTGTAATAACTTTGGTTGGGCTCAGAGACATGGCGTTAGGAAGAATTTTTTCAGACCATAGTTTCTGAGAGCTTCCATGAATTTCTAATTTTCCATGGCCAACTCATCTTCTTCGTCATGTTCCCGTTCTTTCCATTCGATGACCATTTTGCCTCTTTCTACCTACAAACACATTCATATGAGTGGTATTAGTCAATTTTGAACCTTAAATTTGTGAATAATTGGGGTATTTGATCAGTATTTTGCCTAAAAAAGGTTTGCGCCATTGGCGCGATTGTTTCCCAAACAATCGCGCCAATGGGTGCACCCTAGTGTAAAAAATTGGGTAGTTGGCGCGACTCCATGCCCGAAACCCGCGACAACCGCCGTGCCCTAATTTTTGCATTCCCTCCCCCAAAATTTGAAATCGAAAATTGCAGATAGTAAGAAATGCCTTAAAATGATGAGAGGGATCTCGGCTTTTACCTAGAGCTGATGGATTTGCGATTGGTATGCTGGATCGGCCGCTATCGTCGCCGCAAGATTGCATAGTGAAGTGGGTAACTATTGCTCCACAAGAGGTAAAAAGTGAAAAGTAATTATTTTTACCATTTTTGGCATTTTATAACTTTTTAACAACCGTAATTAGGTTTTAAGACATGTTTTTCGATTAGTTTATTATATTATTTTCGAGAAATGGGTTTTACACATGTCTCTTGTGCAGCAACAGGTTTTTCATGCGACAATGATGAAGTAACGAGTTATATTTTATAATTTTTTTAGACTCGGTAGAAACAAGAAAAAGTCACTACTGGAGTCATCTTTCAGCTCTTTTCTGACTCTCTAAAATTGAAAAGATTACCGAGATTCTTGTTGTTTTGAACTCGTTAAATGGCTGCGAAACGATATCTACCTAGTATACGTTTAACCCTTTTTCAGGCTGGGATAGATTATTTACGAAAAAGGAATACCTTATCGTATCGCGACTAAGAGGTTCTCTCAGACAAAATTTTCTACCTTTTCGGACCTGTGAGACTACCTATGAAAAGGGACTATTGGAGTTTCTTTTCTTCTTTCTTTTCAAACTCTCTAAACATGAAAAGGTGCCGAGTTCTTCCTTTGTCAGACTCGTTAAACCCTGATGACATCAGACTTCATCACCATGACGTTATTTGAGCTCCTCCTTCCTAGGGCTCATAAAATGGACTAGGTTGGATTTTCTCGAAGGAAAAACTTACAGTGCAAGCATATGCTATCCCCTTCAAGCTTGTTTTAAAAAATAATTGGGGTACTCGCGAGAAATGGTGGGGGAAAATGGAACCAAGTTTAGTTATGTTGCTAGTATGTCGCTCTTGAACATGACACTTGTCTGCATTTGTGTCGGGTTGGGGACATCTCATTTCGTCATTTTTTCCTCCATCGGTTTGGGTAATTTATTTTGACCTCTCATCTGCTCTTTGCCACGTCATCATGGCCTCAAATCCTTTGATGTAAAATACTTCCAAATCCAGTGTTGTGCTGTTGATATATTCAAGAGAAGTTTGCCTCTACAGTTGTCAACCTTCCTCTGATCTCCTGTTGGTCCTGATCCACTTTCATCATGTTCCTATGTCTCGTGTCGATGATGTGGGAAACATTATGGCCCTCCTTCAACCAGGTCACTTCCTGTCAACTTCAACTCATTATCCAGGAATTTGATCTAGAGACTCCCTTCTGGTGCCTTGGAGCCTCCATGCCTCAATGTCAGGTTTTTAGCATTCGACGCAAGGTTCACATCATTGACCTTCGATCAAGTGATTCTGCGGATGCTCGACGTCAGATCATTGTTCACATTCCGTATATTGTACCTTTTGTACCTTGAGGGCCATCGTCATCATTGGTGGTGTTAGGGTCCTATAATAATAAGGTTCATAAAATTTTGAATTGACTTTGATAAGTCTAAATATGTACATACCTTGCATTCTGCAAGTGGTTTTCCCATATTTTGAAAAAATGAAAAATAATAAAAAAGCAAAAAGAGGGTAAAAAGTCCTAAAAGAATGATCAAAGGACTTAGAAAAATATAAACCCCAAAAGAAAAGAGAGAAATAAAACTTGAAATTGAGCAAATCCAAATGCCACTACTTTAACTTTTTATTGCAAAGAATAAATGATTATGTGCAGAGTGTCAATAAATTCCATAATCCATGATCAGTTAAACAGTTTAATCTTAACTTTTCATGTTTTAGATAGTGAATAAAGATTTGTCAAACAGTTTAAACTTGAAAAATCAGTAGATAGGTAGATAATAATGAGGAGCTCAATAGTTTAATCTGAGCCCTCGGATGAAATAAGGTAGATCTAGATAGTTTTTATGCTTTGAAAGAAATTTTTTTAAGGTTACAAGCCTAAATGCACCTGCAAAATGAAGAAAAAATGTTAGAAATAGAAATTGGGTAGGTAGAAAGCAGTGGAGCAATCATGTAAATAATACATCATCAAGAAAAATCACTAATTTCCCCTCCCCCATGAGTATTCAGTATTCTAAGCTATCAGTCAAATAGGCTTAGAGCATTTCTCTAACTTTTGTTGGGACCGAACCCAAGGCTCTATGACTGGTTAGTTGAAAATATTGAGTTCTTATGTTAAATTCGCATTTATCATCATTTACCCTTCATTCATTTACTAAAATCCCTTTTTCCTAAGTAAAAACACACTCTTACTTAGTAAAATTGTAATCCCCACATAATTAACTTTATCTCTTCATAAGCATTCATAAAAACCCACAAAATCACATTTATCCTAAGTATTATTCAAAGAAATACAAAGATGAACAAATGCTATATTATTTTGTACTAGATATAATGTTTATTTTGTTTTGCACCCCCCTCTCATACTAACTTTTAACATATTTTATTAAATCCCTAAGAGATACCCTTTCCTATGTTATTAATTCCATTATATCTAATAAACCCCCAAAACCCACTATTATAAGCTTTTGACCAAGGTATATTATCCCATGTGCTAAAATAAAAAAACCCAAAATAAAATCCCTTTGGTCTAAAAATTATCCATATGCAAGTATCCCGTCCTATAGTTGTTTAACTATTCAAAAAAGTTAAAAAACTATATAAAATAACGTATTATTATGCACATTTTGAAAACATTTTTAATAAAAATGTTGCAGCATAAACCCTTCCCACTTATGTTTTATTAAAAGCATTTTAACAAATGTTTTAATAAAAATATTAAGCCCGCCACCTTGTATATAAATTAAAACATTATTGCAATGTTTTAAACCATAAATAAACCCCCAACTCTAATGAGATTATGGTTTAAACGTGGTTTAAACTATTTTATTTCATAAAAATTAACCCTTCCTCCTATGTAATAGCCTGGTCCCACCTTTTTTACCATAACGCAGCTTTCAAACCGATCTCCACCGTTCGCTTCAAAGTTGTTAATCCAACAGTTGACAAGCGATATCGCGTGAATAATATGCACGACCACTCCAACACAATATCAACGCGAAATGGCCGGTTTTGCTTTGAACGCTCCCTTCCACATGGCTGTTTTTGGTTGGGTCACGTGGGTTTTGTTCAAAACAACTTACCGCTCGATACCCACGTGATAAACTCCTGTTTTCAAAAAACCTTTGCAATCCAAAACCGCCTCCCGCCATGATTAGACCTGCATTTAATGCAAATTCTTATTGTTTAATAAAACCTTTTATAAGCATTTTACACCTATCTTTCACGTTTAAGCCAGTGTTTGCCCTCCCGACTCTGTATAAACCTGTAAAAGAACCCCTTGATAGCCATTTCCTGTTGTTTTTACATCCCGAACTTCTCAAATTTTCCAAAGAAAACTGCAAGAATTTCCGAGGAGCCTCACTCACTCCAGTTCAACCTCTGAAGAAACTAATTCGACCAGAAGACTGAAGTATACTCTGTTTAAACATATGCCTGCGTCAAATACAGATATTTTTCTCAGAATTTAACCTACAGTCAATTCAAAAGACCTTTAAAAGAAAAGAATCTGTCCTAAAAACGAAATTGATTAATTTCAATTGCCCAAAAACCCCAGAAACAAGCAAAACCCTCGAAATTTTTTTCCAGGAATCCTAGTGTTAGCCCCCTATAAATTTTTGACAAGCAAACAGGGGGCTAAATGTTTCTGAGCCTTCAAGAAATGCATTTCCTCTGAAAACACATCATCCTTGAAGCCTCCTTGTGCCTTTTGTCCTTTGATAAAATCCCCTCTGCTGATTCCCATTATAAAGCCTCTCTGTTTGTGAAGAATGCCCAAAGACTTCCTTTTCCCTCCTATTTCATCTCCATTAAGCCTTCGTTTACTCCTATTTTATCCCCACTAAACCCCACTTTCCACCCTCTTTTTCCCCTTTTAAATTTCCCTCATTAACCCTCTAAATCCTCCCAAAACCCTGTTTAAGCCTTATGATATCCCTTCGTTTAGCCAAATAGCCCCTTTTTCCTTCTATCGTTCCCCTTTTGGCTTTGAAACACGTTGAAACTAAGCCAAAATACCCCTGATTCCATATATCTTGGTTTAGCACCTTTCGGCCCTAGCCCCGCAAACCATTTTCCCACGTAACCCAGCGCCAAGGCATAAAGCGCTTATCGTGATTGGATATCGGGAGTGCTAACCACCGTCGATTTCCCGTAATCCAACAGTCTTCGCAAGCCCCAGCGCTCTCGCGTTTCCCCGTTAATTCCCGGATCACTTCACAACCGTCGATCTGATCCACAGATCGACGACCCGCATTTCATCCACCCTGGTGGTCCCCACAATCGTGCCCTGTTAAAAAACCGAAGGTTTCTATCGCACCGCTTTTCACCGGCCGACACGTGGCTCCGAGCACTATTGGGAAACCGCCCTCATCGCGCGTTAAAGTTCGGTTGTGGACCCGGCGCGATATGCGCGTACACCGTCCGATTTGAAGCTGTTCATCCAACGGTGATCGCGCCATGAAGATGCTCGGGAGTTAGCCCAAGGCAAACAGGACCCCTGGCCCACCATCAGTCACCTTCCGATACACTTGCAGTCGTTGATCTCCTCCCGAGATCGGATGGTCTGGATTAAATGCATGCCCGCCATTGACCGGGTCCCGCCACGTCACCCATTTCATATGTTTTCATCGCATTTTCATCCGTCCACTTTATATTTCATTCAAAGGTCAAAATGTTGAATTTTCGCATTAAAATTTGCTCCATTCCGCCAACTTTCACCAGACCATTCTCCACTATTTCGCTGCGTTTTTCGCCATCACCCTGCACGATTCCACCATTTCACCAGGCTGCACTTCCATTCTCATTGTCCCCGCTGCATCCACCCTTCCCATGCATGGTTTTCTTAACGTGTTTACGTGTTTTGCAGGGTTACAGGTGGGCGAAAAACCACCATGGTTCCTAGGCTCTATTATAGTGGCACAGAGCATAGAGAAAGGCATGAGGGGTGCTGAGAATGTAAATGTTCATTCAAGGCACATAGTTCAACTGTGAAAAACTTCCCAGCATCATTTAAAGTTCCAATTTTGCAGACAGAGGCAATCATGGAGCGACAAAGAGTATCAGTGAGGAAGCAGAGAGTTTAAGACTCGTAATCGAAGATTGTGAGCCTTAATTCAATAATTTAAGGCAGGGTACCAGATCGAAGACCCCGTGGATCACTCAGAAGGTCCAATGCACTGAAAACCATATCATCAGGGTGTTTACATCAGCAGAATGTCTCCTCTTGAGAAAGGACATAGTACTCATACGATTTTAGTTTACGTTGTGTCGATGAGAAGTTCCCCCCCCTGACAACAGTCCTATGCTATCAGAAGCATTTGTTACACAATATGGAAGACCTGAAATCATTGATCTGCCTTTGTTCAGTTCACCAGAGTTATACAGAGTGCTACAAAAAGTACATCAGAGACATACCTGGAGTAAATTGCAGCCTGACAAAGACCACTCTCTCATCCAAAGAGTACTGAAGATAAATGCCCAAAATTTAAAACAGAATGGGGCCTCGGCCCTCTTCCTCTTCTGAGTTTAAATGCTACATTTAATTTTCCACCTACCTACTCTGTTTCTCTTTCAACTATAAAAACTCATGGGAAAACATTGTAAAGGTTGTTGATCGGATATCTGAGAATTGCAAGCTGTTTCTTTTGAGACATAGTCTCTGTGTAAAGTTGTAAGATAGGCTGAGGAAGATGTTTTCAGACTGAATATGAAGTTGTTGGCAATGTTGTACATGACTGGTGTTTCTCTTTAATATGACAAGCACATTTCTGTGGATCTTGATTTAAAGCAACGGTGATGTTTTTCTATCTCTGTATTTGTTTTACCTTGTAGTTCATTACATTTCATTTCTACTGGCTCGCATCAGAAATCTGGCATAGGATTTACCCTTGTTAGGTACCCTATGTTTCTGCTCTCCTTGCCTTCAATGTTTTCTGCTGTATGTGTTATCTGAGGATTTTTTCAAGCTAATTTAACCAGTGTAGTGGTCAAAACATATGCTGCTAGCTGATGTATGAATTAATGAAACTGTTCTTAGATGTTCTTGTTAGGCTTTGATTAAATGAATTGGGATACTGGGAGTTTAGATATTTGTTTTTGCCTCACTAGAGTCCTTTTCACTTGATTAAACCTTTCTAAGTTCCCTTAAGCTAGATACCAAAGCATTGAGAGTTCAAAGTCTCTCTCTGATCTCAGGTTTCCACCTTTGTGTTCTGAATCTTTAATGTTCCTTGTCTGAAGAGTTAACCTTTTAGGTTTTGGATCACAGGTTGTCCAATGGCATGCCCTGTCCCTGGATCTAATTTCTGAAAGGTCACCTTGGAGGTTTCCTTGCTTTCACCCTCTCTCTTACCATTTCATGTCACACTATCATCTTTAAGATCCAATGCTTTAGATGACTAGCCCAACTAAAGGCCTGCATATTGATTAGAAAGTAAACCCTTTCCTGACTCCATTTCCCAATGGTCTCAAATGTTTTCTGAGTTATCTCTCCTTTGTCTAGAATCCTTTTATATAGCCTTGTCTTATATTGAACCCTTCTTTTCTGATTCCCAACAACCACAAAAAAAACAAACAAACAAAACCTCAGTCTATAACTAGCCTAATATCTTAACTTTAGAGCTTCAAAGACATAAAATCTTTGCTGATATAGAGAGATCCCTCTCTGGACCCAAGAGGGCTAGATCCTGAGCTCTGAAAGTGGTTTTGATGTTGTCTCAGCTTTTGGTCTTGCCAATCTGGCCAAAACATGGGAACCCCAACATAATCGCGACTTCGCTGGGGAATTTCTGAGTATTTTCCATCTCACTACATCACAAGAGACTCGAAGCCAGAATCTCTGGTTAGGTTGGTAGTGAAACACTTCCACTTGCAATTCACTTTCTACACCACTTGTTGTGTTTCTTCCACACTCTCAGACAGAGTCTGGAAAGGGACAGGTAGTCTCCAGATCTCACTCTCTTTCAGAGGTGAAATATCTGGTAAAAGCCCTCCCAGTCCATATCTGGTTAGATTTTGCTGTGTTTTCAGGATATCCTTGAAAAGGGATATCTCATAAGAACTGTGGTGGAAAATGTACCCCCCAGAAGTATCCTAAACCTTCCACCTGGTGACTCCATAGTTCCTTAAAGAGCAAAGACTCCAATGGTGATCAGTAGGCCTGTTGATTATCTTGGGTTTACATAAGACTCCATTGGGAGACCAGCCACCATAACAACATCAACCATAATAGAAGTAACAAGTAGGGTTAAGCTGCTTGTTTAGAAAACAACATTCTGGCTTCAAGAACCATTCACACAAGAGCTTATCCTAACCCAAACCCACTTGAAATAGTCGACAACCCTGAGAGCATCCTCAAGAGATCTCCTACACCTAAGGGACCAACTATTTCCAGCCACATCCATAGAGCTAACTCTGCACCGGAAGAATTTACAGCTCTATTAGTCCCACCTTTCGACCTAGACCTACCAAACAGACTACCAAGAACTAGGTCATTCAGTGTTCTAGACCAGCCAGACCTTGAGCTCCTCGGTTCACCATATCATAGTGGTCAACACATTAGGGACAGAGAAACCCCTCCATATACACCTCTTGATATTCACTTCACTCAAAACTTGGGGCTCTGCCACCCTAGATCTTCCCAACAGAATTCTGCTGGTGCTAGTATCCCTGTTATCCATATATCAGCTGCTCAAGCCAACCCCTTACCTCCTCAGAACATCATCATGGCAACCTGGTATGCACCTTTGGTATTACCCCAGCCTCTAGTGCCCTTACCCAACGATTACCAATCAAAGATCTCGCACTTCACTGCAAAAGAGTCCACCACAACTCCGCACCATGTAGACAAGATGGAAGATTCTTTTGATTACATGGAGATAGATGATGATACAGTCAAAATGAGAATATTTGCCCAGAGCTTAGGAGGTGATGTGAAGAAATGGTTTAAAGGCCTAACTCCTAACATTATCCAAGACCTGCCTGCTTTGTATCAGACTTTCATAAGTAAATGGGAAGTTAAGGCCAACCCTCTCCAAATCCTAGTGGAATACAAGAATCTTAATAGAAACGTAGGAGAGAGTGTCCATGACTACTCTACAAGGTTTAACAGTGTTTACAACGCTCTCCCTCCACACATGAAACCTCCCCAAGGTTTGGCCCTAGTGAAATACCCTGAAGGATTTGATGTTGATATGGCCTACCGGCTTAGGGAAAGGGATTAAAACACCTTAGAAGATATGCAAAAAGGAGCAGTGAGTGTAGAGGCTAACCTGATTGAAAAGAAAGCCAGAATGAGGGCTGAAAAGAGGGTGACATATAGAGATGACACTGTAGCTTCCACATCTGATCCCAATTATGACTGCCTATCTAAAAACATGGAAAAGCTACAACAAATGATGGAAAAAATGGTTGTCACAGTTAGTAATAAGAACAGAAACCAAAACCAGAACCATAACTTTAGAAGAAACAATACCACTCCCAATAGACAAAGAGACTCAGATCAACAAGTTATTGCCCCATTTCAAGAGAAATTTCTTGATGAAGATGAGGGAATCATAGAAGAGTCTGAGGGCACCACAATAAACATGTTTGAAGTGAAAAACTCAATCCACAACTGTTCCACAAAGGAAGATCAGCCCTCATCCTCATATTGGGATGAGGAAGGATTAGAATCTGAGGATTACAGGTTGGGATTTGAAATGGCCATCATGCAGGTCAGGGAACAGTATGAACTTAGAAGCAAAAAGAACTTAAACAATTCCAAACCCAAAGCTTCCAAGATTACCATCAGGAAAAGGCCTGAGAAAACTTCTAAAGCAACCGCTGAAAGTAACAAATCAACAGCTGAGAGTTCTGGGAAGAACAAAGAAAAAGACAACCAAAAAACTGATAAACAAGGTCAACCAACTAGCAGCACTAGCACTGCAGTTAGTGCTCCTGATAAATTAGTTCCCAAGCCTGTGCATAGTGAGAATCAGCCCACTGATTCTGCCACCAAGGTGGTGGCTAACAAAACAGAGTTGAACATTCCAAAGAGTCATTCCACTTTCAATTTGGAGAGTGAGATTGCGAAAATTAAAATCTCTGTCCCACTCTCTGAGCTGGCCACTCAGGATGTATATAAAGGCCAAATTTTGAAAGCTTTAAATATAGGTGAAAGCAGTGACACTGTAAATTTGAGTGATGATCAACCAGCCCTTCTGTTTGGTCCAAAGATAGAAGGAAAGTTTCAGGAAGGGGTAGTACCCCCTTTTTATATCAGTCTCCATATCCATGACAGATCCTTCACAACGCAATGCATGACTTTGGGGCCTCACACAACTTGATGCCTAAGGTAGTTATGGAAAGATTAGGCCTAGAGATAACCCGTCCCTATAAAGAGCTCTATTCATTTGACTCTAGCAGAGTGAAGTGTCTTGGCCTGATCAAAGATTTATGTGTGAACTTAACCCAGATCCCAGCCAAATTCATGGTCATGGATGTGGTAGTGGCAAATGTGCCGCCTAAGTATGGCATCCTGTTGTCAAGGTCATGGGGAACCAAGCTGCAAGGTACAATGCAGATGGATGGGGCATATGCCACAATCTTTGTCTTCAGCCAACTTAGGAGACTGTATATAGAGGCACAAATGAAATTCCTGGTCAGTAGCCCTGAAAAGCCTAAAAATTCCCCTCTGTACTCTGTGCACACAGATTTAGATTCCTTCATCCTTTGCAATGATGAATCCTTAGAGGGGCCAGAATTCAAAAACTTAGATACAAACAATGAAACAGAGCCCATAGACTTTAACATAATGGCTACTCTAGACTCGGAAGAAAATGATGTAGAAACCTATGGGCAGTGCACCAAAAATGAAACTCAGAGTGAAAAAGGAAGAGAATGCAGTCAACGGGTTAGTCACCCCTCACAAGTTTTTACACCACACCAAAAACGAAACGATGTTAAGCCCAAGAGTGAACCTTTATGGGAAATGAATTTCATGGGTCATGCACCAAGAGAACTGCGGGAGCAGGAGTATGGCTACATAATACCGAGAGTGACTACGCATAGAGTCATGCCTGTAACCTACGTTTCAAATGTACAAATAACATCGTAGAATATGAGGCTCTTATCCTAGGCTTGAATCTGTTAAAAAAATTAGGAGCCCGTAGGATAGCCGTGCATGGAGACTCTGAGTTGATCATTAAACAAGTGAATGGTGAATACACAGCGAAACATCCTAGGCTGAGATCGTACAAGAATGACGCTATGGATCTATTGAAAACCTTTGTAGAATACGAGATGGTGTTTGTCCCTAGGAGCAGAACACAATTGCAAATGGATTAGATTGCATGGATAGTTCGTATCACAAGCCTCCCAGTGACCAACAAATCATCATTCAGACCAAGTTCAGGCTTGCAATGTCGGACAACGAAAAATATTGGCAGGTTTTTGAAGGAGATAAGCAGATTGAAGATTTCTTGATGGGCAGGAACGAGTTTGAGTTTTCTGATTCAGACTCGAAATCTGATGATAGCTACCTAAGTGAAGAGCCCTCAGACAAGGAAGAACCACCCTGTAACATAGAGCTAAACGCTTTAAACGAACAGATTGGAAATCTAAACGGAGAATGTGAAAACGTAGATACTGAGGAAGTAGAAGTGCTGCAGGCCAAAGATAAGAACATACCTCGAGGTCTGGCACCTTTAAAGGATGTTTTTGACTTCGATGATGTAGCAAAAAAACCCACTATAGAACACTCAAAGTTTGATGTCGAGGAATGCAACATAGGCACTGAAGATAAACCCAAGATGATTAAATTGGCGAAGTCCCTGCCTGCAAACATGAAAAAGAAATACATTGACCTATTCAAGGAATTCATTGATGTGTTTTCTTGGAGCTACGAGGACTTGAAGGCCTATGACACAACATCATACAGCACAAAATACCTTTGAAAGAAAATCAGAAACCCTTCAGACAGAAACTTCGCAGGATAAACCTAAAACAATTACCTGCAGTGGAAAAAGGAAATAAAGAAGATGTACGAGGCAGGAATAATAGTTCCTGTGAGATTCTCTGATTGGGTCTCAAACCTAGTGGCTGTGAGAAAGAAAACAGGTGAGATTCGACTGTGCATAGATTTCAGGAACCTTAACAGAGCCTCACTTAAAGAAAATTACCTTTGCCAAAAATGGAACACATTCTTCAGAAAGTAGTAGGCTAAAAAAGGATCTCCCTGTTAGATGGTTTTTCAGGTTACAACCAAGTTTTAGTACTCCCAAAAGACCAAATCAAGACTGTTTTTACCACTCCATGGGTCACCTTTATGTATGTAAAAATTCCTTTTGGACTGATGAACGCTGGTGCAACCTTTCAACGAGCAATGGACATAGCCTTTTCAGATGAAATAGGGCACTTGATTGTCATCTATTTGGATGACATAAAAGTCTATTCCAAGATTGAAGAAGAACACCTAAAACATCTGAGGAGAGTCTTTGAAAAATGTAGGAAGTTCGATCTGTCATTGAATCCTAAAAAGACTGTATTTGGGCTGCAAGAAGGTAAGCTTCTCGACCACATTATATCTGAGAAGGGAATTAGGATAGACCCACAAAGAGTTGAGGGAATACTACAAATCACACACCCGAGAAACATCAAAGAGTTACAGTCCTTTATTGGGAAAATCAACTTCTTAAGGAGGTTTATTCCCAACTTAGCTGAACACCTCAGGAATATGACAAACATGTTAAGGAAAGGTGTAGGAGTTAAATGGACTGTTGAGGCTAAGAAATATTTTGAATCAGTTAAACTTGCACTCACCCGAGCTCTTGTCCTAATCAACACTGATTTCTCAAAAGATTTCCTAATCTTTTCATTTTCCTCCGAGCATACAGTAGCTGCAGTTCTGCTACAGAAAAATCCAGAGGGAATGGAACATCCCATTTCTTTCTTTAGTAAATCTTTGAGGGATGCACCCTTGAAATACAACATAATGGAAAAACATGCCTATGCCTTGGTTAAGGCCTTGAAATACTTTAGGGTGTACATACTGCATTCCCACACCATAGCCTACGTGCCAAACATAGTGGTTAAAGACATCTTGTCCCAAGACCTAGATGGAAAGAGGGGCAAATGGATAGCTATGATCTTAGAATATGACCTTGAGATAAAACCCACAAAACTGATCAAAGGTCAGGGCTTAGCTCAGCTAATGGCTGAATCAAATTTACAAGCCCTTGACATAAACATGGTAGATGCCTTGGATGAGCAGGAAGGATTGCCTGATCCCACTGTTGAGGAGAAGTTTCAGAACTCTCCATGGTATTCTGACATTCTGTATGTGCTCACACACCTCAATGACCCTCCTGAACTGTCAAAGACCAAGGCCAGATTCCTAAAACTAAAAGCCAGAAGCTATTGCATACTGAATGAATGCTTATACTGGAAAAATGCAAATGGCCTATTTCTTAAATGTTTGCCTGAAACTGAAGCAGAGAGAATTAAACAGGAGTTCCATGTAGGAGAGTGTGGAGGCCACCTGAACTGGAAAGCCACTGCTAACAAAATACTCAAAGCTGGCTACTATTGGCCCACACTCTTCAATGACATCCATAAGATGATAATTGCCTGCCATAAATGCCAGATTTTTGAAGGCAAAAGAAAGCTCCTACCTCTCCCTTTACAACCCATCACTGTTGAATGTCCCTTTATGCAATGTGGTCTAGATTTCATAGGAGAAATACACCCTGCTTCTTCTGCACAACACAAATGGATCTTAACAACCACAGACTACTTCACTAAGTGGATAGAGGCCATACCTACTAGGAATGCCATAGATTCAGTCATCATTAGGTTCCTAGAAGACCGCATCCTCTCTCGGTTTTGCTGTCCAAGAAAAATAATCACTGATAATGCTGCTGCTTTTGGATCCCAGAAAATGGTTGATTTTTGTCATAGGTATCAAATAGCACTCGGTCATTCAACTGCTTATTACCCACAAGGTAATGGGTTAGCTGAATCATCAAACAAGAGCTTGGTAACCATCATCAAAAAGCTACTGGAAGAGAACAAAAAGTCATGGCATAACAAGTTAGTGCATGCCCTGTGGGCTGACAGGCTTACAATAAAGAAATCCATTGGCATGTCACCATATCAACTTGTCTATGGAACAAAAGCAGTGTTTCCTACCAACCTTGGAGTACCAGTGATTAAAATTGCCCAAGAAATTCAGACAGAAGAAGATATCATGGTAAGGAGGATAAACCAAACAATTCATCTCCAGAAAACAAGGGAAGAGGTCTATAATAGAGCTATGAAATTTCAGGAAAATATAAATAAGTTGTTTGACAAAAGAACCAAAGCTTCTGACTTCAAAATTGGAGATAAAGTTCTGAAGTGGGACTCAAGGAGAGAGGACAAAGGAAAGCACGACAAGTTTGACAGTTTGTGGTAGGGTCCATACATCATCCAGGCCACTATGGTTCCAAATGCCTTTTTTCTACAAGAACTAGAGGGTACAGAGATGTTTGGGGGTCCTGTCAATGGCAGGATGCTCAAACACTACTTCTACTGATTTCCGATTTCCAGTTTCCATTTCCATTGTAAATACCATTGCGGTGTTATGTTTTCAAGAAAAAAGAGAAATGTTTCAAAAAACAAAGAGAAAGGAGAGGTTTAGACATGCTCAAAACATGAACCTTTGAAGTGCAAAAGATTGGCTCTAATATGATCAAAACTTGAGCCAAAGAAGTAAAACAGCTGGTTCTAACATTCTCAAAATCTGAACCAGCAAATTAGGAAGAAGAGTCAGCTCTAACAAGCCCAAAACTAGAGCCGAAATGAAGAAGAGAAAGTGACTCTAACAAGCTCAAAACTTGAGTCACAAAAAAATGAAGGACGCTGCAAAGCTTCAGATTTCAAGCCTTCCAGATTTTTTTTTTTTTTTTTTTTAATCCTAGTTTGACTGTTTTTAAATTTCTGTTGTAGAATGTAGAGAAGAAATCTGCTAGACAGTCTAATCCCATCAGATATTATATTAGGTAGAGAAACATATGAGACCAAAAATTTAATCTAGTCTCATGGAGTAATAAGGGTAGAAATAGAATAGGTTTATTTTCTTGTTTGTAAAAAATAAATGATGTAAAGGGTTTGCTAGTCCAAATGCACCCTCGAAGAGAAAATGATATGAATATAGTCTGGGTAGGTAGATTGTTTAGGAATGTTTCTGTTGATCTATCATGTTTGTGGTAGCTGAAAATCAAAGAAGGAAGATGTCTCAAAGATCAGGCATCTGGCCTACCTCAAAGATCTCTTCTGAATTTTTGAGTCCTTCAAGAAGAAGCAATCCCCATGTGGAGCCACTGTTAGCCCTCTATAAATTTTTGACAAGCAAACATGGGGCTAAATGTTTCTGAGCCTTCAAGAAAAGCATTTCCTCTGAAAACACATCATCCTTGAAGCCTCCTTGTGCCTTTTGTCCTTTGATAAAATCCCCTCTGCTGATTCCCATTATAAAGCCTCTCTGTTTGTGAAGAATGCCCAAAGACCTCCTTTTCCCTCCTATTTCATCTCCATTAAGCCTCCGTTTACTCCTATTTTATCCCCACTAAACCCCACTTTCCACCCTCTTTTTCCCCTTTTAAATTTCCCTCATTAACCCTCTAAATCCTCCCAAAACCCTGTTTAAGCCTTATGATATCCCTTCGTTTAGCCAAATAGCCCCTTTTTCCTTCTATCGTTGCCATTTTGGCTT
Source organism: Pinus albicaulis (assembly GCA_034641835.2). Lineage (NCBI taxonomy): Eukaryota > Viridiplantae > Streptophyta > Pinopsida > Pinales > Pinaceae > Pinus > Pinus albicaulis. The sequence goes on along the minus strand of CM076582.1, from coordinate 124,192,459 downwards.
TGAAACGCGTTGAAACTAAGCCAAAATACCCCTGATTCCATATATGTGGGTTTAGCACCTTTCGGCCCTAGCCCCACAAACCATTTCCCCACGTAACCCAGCGCCAAGACCAGGCGCCAAGGCATAAAGCGCTTATCGCGATTGGATATCGGGAGTGCTACCCACCGTTAATTTCCCGTAATCCAACGGTCATCGCAAGCCCCAGCGCTCTCGCGTTTCCCCGTTAATTCCTCGATCACTTCACAACCGTCGATCTGATCCAAAGATCGACGGCCCGTATTTCATCCGCCCCGGTGGTCCCCGCAATCGTGCCTTGTTAAAAAACTAGAGGTTTCTATTGCATCGCCTTTGGAAGGAGGGCGATATTTTTCATTTGGCAGCGATGCCATTCACCGGCCGACATGTGGCTCCGAGCACTATTGGGAAACCACCCTCATCGCGTGTTAAAGTTCGGCTGTGGACCCGGCGCGATATGCGTGTACACCATCCGATCCGAAGCTGTCCATCCAACGGTGATCGCGCCATGAAGATGCTCGGGAATTAGCTCAAGGAAAATGGGACCCCTGGCCCACCATCAGTCACCTTCCGATACACTTGCAGCCATCAATCTCCTCCCGAGATCGGATGGTTCGGATTAAATGCATGCCCGCCATTGACCGGGTCCTACCACGTCACCCATTTCATATGTTTTCGTCGCATTTTTGTCCGTCCACTTTATATTTCATTCAAAGGTCAAAATGTCGAATTTTCGCATTAAAATTTGCTGCATTCCGCTAACTTTCACCAGACCATTCTCCACCGTTTCGCTGCGTTTTTCGCCATCACCCTGCACGGTTCCACCATTTCACCAGGCTGCACTGCCATTCTCATTGTCCTCGCTGCATCCACCCTCCCCATGCATGGTTTTCTTAACGTGTTTACGTGTTTTGCAGGGTTATAGGCAGGCAAAAAACCACCATGGTTCATAGGTGCTATTATAGTGGCACAGAGCATAGAGAAAGGCCTCAGGGGTGCTGAGAATGTAAATGTTCATTCAAGGCACAGAGTTCAACCGTGCAAAACTTCCCAACATCATTTAAAGTTCCAATTTTGCAGACAGAGGCAATCATGGAGCGACAAAGAGTATCAGTGAGGAAGCAGAGAGTTTAAGACTTGTAATCAAATATTGTGAGCCTTAATTCAATAATTTAAGGCAGGGTACCAGATCGAAGACCTCGTGGATCACTCAAAAGGTCCAATGCACAGAAAACCATATCATCAGGGTGTTTACATCAGCAGAATGTCTCCTCTTGAGAAAGGACATAGTACTCATACGATTTTAGTTTACGTTGTGTCCATGAGAAGTTTTCCCCCCTGACAACAGTCCTATGCTATCAGAAGCATTTGTTACACAATATGGCAGACCTGAAATCATTGATCTGCCTTTGTTCAGTTCACCAGAGTTCTACAGAGTGCTACAACAAGTACATAAGAGACATACCTGGAGTAAATTGCAGCCTGAAGAAGACCACTCTTTCATCCAAAGAGTACTGAAGATAAATGCCCAGAATTTAAAACATAATGGGGCCTCGGCCCTCTTCCTCTTCTGAGTTTAAATGCTACATTTAATTTTCCACCTACCTCCTCTGTTTCTCTTTCAACTATAAAAACTCATGGGAAAACATTGTAAAGGTTGTTGATCGGATATCTGAGAATTGCAAGCTGTTTCTTTTGAGACATAGTCTCTGTGTAAAGTTGTAAGATAGGCTGAGGAAGATGTTTTTAGACTGAATATCAAGCTGTTGGCAATGTTGTACATGACTAGTATTTCTCTTTAATATGACAAGCACATTTATGTGGATCCTGATTTAAAGCAGCTGTGATGTTTTTCTATCTCTGTATTTGTTTTACCTTGTAGTTCATTACATTTCATTTCTACTGGCTCGCATCAGAAATCTGGCATAGGATTTACCCTTGTTAGGTACCCTATGTTTCTGCTCTCCTTTCCTTCAATGTTTTCTGCTGTATGTGTTATCTGAGGATTGTTTCAAGCTAATTTAACCAGTGTAATGGTCAAAAAATATGCTGCTAGCTGATGTATGAATTAATGAAACTGTTCTCAGATGTTCTTTTTAGGCTTTGATTAAATGAATTGGGATACTGGGAGTTTAGATATTTGTCTGTACCTCACTAGAGTCCTTTTCACTTGATTAAACCTTTCTAAGTTCCCTTAAGCTGGATACCAAAGCATTGAGAGTTCAAAGTCTCTCTCTGATCTCAGGTTTCCACCTTTGTGTTCTGAATCTTTAATGTTCCTTGTCTGAAGAGTTAACCTTTTAGGTTTTGGATCACAGGTTGTCCAATGGCATGCCCTATCCCTGGATCTAATTTCTGAAAGGTCACCTTGGAGGTTTCCTTGCTTTCACCCTCTCTCTTACCATTTCATGTCACACTATCATCTTTAAGATCCAATGCTTTAGATGACTAGCCCAACTGAAAGCCTGCATATTGATTAGCAAGTAAACCCTTTCCTGACTCCATTGCCCAATGGTCTCAAATGTTTTCTGAGTTATCTCTCCTTTGTCTAGAATCCTTTTATACATCCTTGTCTTATATTGAACCCTTCTTCCCTGATTCCCAACAACCACACAAAAATCAAACAAACAAACCCTGAGTCTATAACTAGCCTAATATCTCAACTTTATAGCTTCAAAGACATAAAATCTTTGCTGATATAGAGAGATCCCTCTCTGGACCCAGGAGGGCTAGATCCTAAGGTCTAAAAGTGGTTCTGATGTTGTCTCATCTTTTGGTCTTGCCAATCTGGCCAAAACATGGGAACCCCAACACCTAGAATCCGCTGCGCACCATTTTTCAAAGAAAATTATTATATTTTCACAGTTTTAGGGTCAATTTCAAGCTCCAAAGGCCAGAAATCCTATGCATGTGCCCTATATTTTCTGAAAAGCCTTTTTTTTATCAAAATTTGAGCCCAATCTACAACCAAGAGACTCTAAAAATCCTTGTTTTTTGTGTTTGACCAATTTTAGCCTCAAAACTTCATTGGAGAAACCTAATTGAGCATCAAATCCAAAGATACTTTATATTTTTTCTGATTTTGTCTAACCAATCCTCTGTTATAGTAAAATTGCCTCTGTAAACAGTTTAAGCTTGCAGAAGCCAGTAAATATGCCTAAAAAACAGAGTGGAAACAAATTTGAAAGTTCAAAGACTCCCAAAGCTACTCCAGCCATGAATCCAAATACTACCATTGTAGTCAATCCATTGCAACCTCCAATTGCTGATATAGAGCATATTCCTCTAGCAGACGTTGACTACAAAATAGCTGATCCTATAGTTGAGTTCAATTTGTTGGATATACACAACTGATGTTTTGAAAAATACCTAGATGATCAAGAAGATGTCCACATTTGGGAATTAAATTTGCCCAACTATGTAGTCCCCCTGACACATCCTTGTCAAGAATTTATCAAATTGTGTCACCAGTACTACATCCTTGAATAGAGAGCCATTGTCAATGCAAACAAAGAGGTCCTATTTACCATTACAACAGAATCTATAAACCAAATGTTGCAGCTTCAACCAGACCCACAAGCAGTCCCATTATCTATTGAAGCACTCACTAAGTTATACATTAACTTAGACTTTCCCAAAAGGTTTATGATTTTCCAAACTTTCATGCCTCTGCATGTTGAAATCCCAAAACTAAACCCTCCATATTCCACTGCCAAGTTCCCTGAAGGTTCAAGGCATGTTATCTCCATGCTTTCCTTCATACTTGGGTATTTCACCGATGAACATATTGATGAGTCAATATTGGAATTTTTGTTTACATTTTCTCCATGAAAATCACCCTCAGTCATATTTGACTATACTGGTTTTATAGCTGACAACATTCATTACAATTATCTAATTTACAACTGGAAGGGGTATTTAGATATACTTCTTATCTTTTACACTTGTTTCTATTCTTTCAATCAAAGAACTTTCCTATTTCACTTCAAAAATTGGATATAGAAGGGAAAACTCTATCAGTTGTCTATTGGACATCTATACTCAGGAAAGAAGGGACAAAATTCAGTTATTCAGAGTTTGCTGAGTTGTTTGTGCATCCATTGACCGCCATCTTGACAAAATCATAGCAGCCCAGAATCAGTGAGGAAATGAAGAGAATTTTTCAGCTATCAGAGCAAAGCAAGGTAGGAGATTGGTATTTATATAAGGAATTCATTGAAATCAGAGTTTTTGGTTCTAACTTGTTGCCCTACAAGTTACCTAAGCATCCATATATGAGGATCTTTGCCTTAGAGTACATTAGGCAGATCCTGAATTCAGATTCAATTAATTTTATGACAGCCAAGAAAAACACTCAGTTTAAAATAAAAGATCTAATTGGGCCTTTTATATGTAATCAAAGAGAAGCAGAAAAGAAAGCAGCAAGTCAATTACAGGAATACAAGTTAGAAGAAAGCTTCCCATGGAATTATGATCCACAAGGGATATTAAGTAAACTAAGGGTAAAATGTAAATTGATACCCTTTATCCATGACTCAAATCCAGATATAGAGAAATTTGCTAATCAAATTGAGTGGGTTGAGAATACTTTAACAGAGGCAGTAAACCAAAGGAATACTTGTCACCCTTTGGAAGTTGCCAAACAGCCAGAGCTATCCACTAAAAGAATCAGGGAAGAAGGAGCTTAAACGACGGAAATTACCACAGAGAAAAAGTTCAAAATAATTTACAATAAGAGGCCTAAACTAGATACAGCAGCTAAAGGCAAGGTAACCATTGATGTTGAGGAAACGCAGCCTTTGAACACCAACACTGCACAGACAGAGACCAATGTAGCCACTGTAATCATTAGTGAGCCAAATCAGAATCAGGAACAGTTGAATAATGAAGATGCACAAATAATGGAGAGGCAACAAAATATGGAGGCTTCCTCCTCACACTTAGCTGAGGAGAAGGATTTAGATATCAAGGAAAAATACATAGGGGATTCACTATGGGAGAAATACCATACCGCATGGGTTCATATTGGGGGACATATATTGAAGAAAAATTGACTTCATATATTGGGGGATATATAGGGGGTAAAGGGTTTTTATATTGGCAAGTATAAAAAATGGAGCTCAAAGTTAATGAAAAAATATAAATGGGCATAAAAAATGTTAATGAAAATTGGATACCTACAATATCTAGTGAAAGTAGGGGTTTTTTAAATTAGGGAGGTGTATTGGGTTCATATTAGTAGGGGGTTAAATAATGTGATTTTTAGAGGTGTTTTCCAATATGTAGTGAAATTAGGGGTATTGTTTAGTATTCCATGAACGCAGGCGCTATGTCAGAGGTTCATTGAGTGAAGCCCATGTGGAAAAATACAAGCAAATCAAATTAAAGAATGAGGAGATCAATACTGAAATATATTCTCACTTTTTGAAGCAGAAGCCAAGTAACCAAAAGAGATTCTTATCAGCCTTTGATTATTCAACTCAAAAATTGATTATGTCAGTTTTACAGCCCACTGTACCAGTGCCAAAGACAACGCCTGATTACTAAAAGATTGATATGGAAGTAGCCACAGATAAAATCCATGAGTTGGATCAGATTGAATTCCACAGACAAACATCAGAGATGCTCTATTCCTCAGTGACCACAAAATCTATGAGTGTTCACAAACTTCAAGATACAATCTCTAATATGCAGAACCAAATGAAAATGGATAAAGCCTCACTGTATGCAAAATATCTAAGGATAAAGGCCTTAGAAGAGTTAGTATTGCAGGTAGGATATGATCCTACAAACATAAAAGCAGTTGAAGCATTAGTCAGAAGGAAAAATCAGGACATTGTTGCCTTGAGGAAACAAATCAAGCTTCCTCAAGGAGAGCATCCTCAAACAAAGGAAGTTTTACAGGATCACAACTCAAATCAAATAAATGGAAGTGCAAATGGAACAAGTTGTCCAAGAAAAAGAGATAGTCAAAGAACCAGTCATTCCCATTGCTATCCCAGTCATTACAACAACAGTACCATCTACTTTAGGAGAGAAATTGGCACCTAAAGAGCCACTGGCCACTGCAGTGCCAGTATAATCTACAACAACTTCAGTAACTGAGTCTTCTACAACAGTGTTGCCACCCACATATGGAAGCAGTCAACTAATAAAGGCAATGGAGGAAATTTCCATGAAAACTAATGAAATCAATAGATTGACCAAGATAATTGAAAATCTAGAGAAGACAAGCACAACAACTCAAATAATGCACACAGATTGAGTGAAGAGGTAAAAAAGCTCCAGAAAGAATTAACTCTTAAGGATCAAGTATCATACATAAAAAATTACTTATGGAATAAAGTAATTGAAGCCATTCATGATGTTTGGCCATCAATTCAAGTAATTTTTGAGCAGAGTGAGTTACTATTGGAAGCTCAAACAGAGATTCAAGAGACACAAGAAGAATTGGCAGATAAACTAGAACAGGCTGTTAGGTTAATCAATTTCCTAAACAACAAGAACATACAACAACTTGAAGAGTTAAAGATCAATGATAGAACAACCAAAATCCTAGAAATTAGGAAAGTAACCACTAAAAGAAATCTAATGAGGCAGCTTGAGGAGAAATGTGAAGGAATGAATACTACTGTCACTAGATTCATGGTTAAATTCACCAATTTGAGGCAAAAAGGACTTCCAGATATTATGGTGATTAACGACAAGCTAATGCCTCAGAATGATTATGAAAAAAAGATCAGAGAACATGCCAAAGAACAGGTGAACAAGCCAACAGTCCAAGGAATTCCCACAGGGAAAGTATTGCTAAAGAGTTTTGAAGATTTGTTTTATTTGCAATATGAAATCAAACATTTGTTTGTCATAAAACCCACATTTTCCAGGTACACTGAGGCTGATGAAAATTTTAGGAAACTCAAGAATATTAGAATTCCTAAAAATGAGGACTGGCAAGCATTGACTAATTTTCTATGAAGAAAGAAAGGCAAACACATGAAGAACAAAAATTATGTTTGCTGATTTCACAATAAAAACAGATTTTTACACAAGAAGACAATTTTACTGAAGGTAAAGAGTATCAGAATTGAAAGAGGATTAGTAATAAAGAGTATCAGAGTGAAAGAGTATCAGTGAAGGCAACTAGATTTTGAGAAATATCTAAAAATCCAGCAGGGAAGACACATAAGCAGCCAACTGCTTCTTATCTACAAACTGTTCTATTTATTTTGAATAAAGTAGGACAACTTGCTAGTTTGTTAAGCAAGCTGTCAGTATTATTGTTGTAAAAGATTTAATTTTCTTAAGTTTATTCCTAGAAGTCATCTAGGATATTTTGTAGGACATTTTATATAAATAATTCACTCTTGGAAGTATTTGGGGTGGAATAAAATTGCTGGAGATTACTATAGATATTTTGTTGACTTGAAGGCTTTGGATTTCGAATTTGAGTAGCGGACTGGATCACCTTTTTGGCATCATACTTCAAGATCACTGTGATAAGCTATCTAGAATGAAGTACTCTTTTAAACTTTTCATTGTTATCTTATTTTATTTCATGCATACATCTGTGTTTTAATTCTAAAATCTGAATGTATAACTAGGAGTATTACTACAGGACATGTTAATAGCACCCTGTTTTTAACTAGTTATCATTTCTTTATTTTCTTCTGATTTTTGGTGTAGGGAACCCTTAATTTCTCCCTCTCCCATTTGACCTCTATCTACTACTTCCCTTTTTCGGATCAAAGGATCCTTAAGTGCCCTTTATCCCGATCATACCACCTCAAAAACCAATTTTCCCAAGATCTCCAAGGGTTATCTACCTTTCCCTGCAGATATTTGACCTTTAGGCCTTGATACCAGTTCTGTTAGCTTGACTTAGACTCCATAGCTTAATGGACAAGTAGATTTCCCTCTATCTACCCTCCTAGTGAGATTTTCCCACCAAATCCAAAAAAACAAAACCAAATCTGCACTTTAAATAACTAGCCTAATATTAAAAACTAAAACAAAGTTAAATCTTAAAGAGAGAGCCCTCTCTGAACCCTAGGAAGGCTAGATCCTAGATTTTGAAGTAGGTTTGTGGTTACCTCTAGTATTCTTTGACTTAAAAACCAAAATCCCACAACTTAATAATTTACTTTCTCTCGCGTCTGTTAATGACTTTCACCATTGGCTGGTAATCAGACGATTTTCCTGCATGTTCGACTTCAGCTCATATATTCGCATGCTCGAAATTGTACTTGTTCGGGTTGAGATGGAGCATAGGACCCTAGGTTTTGTTTAATAAACTCCAGGCTGCGGACTTTTGTTGATTATTATGACTTATTGCATGACTCTCTTGATTGGAAGGCTGCGACCATACCTGAGTCTATTTATTGATATTTCCTACTAGATGGCTGTGTCCATACCTCGGATCTCAGTTTTTTATATACTCTATTATGGATGGTTGTGCCCATGCCACATGATTCATGTATCACAGATATCAGTTGTATTTGTAATTGCAGGTCTTCTAACAACGATGTTTGGTTCGAACGCGTTCTCATAAATAATTTCACCCCTCCCTCTCTCTCTGACTTCATGCTTTAGGGGGCATCTGTTACACGAAATTTTGTCACTGTCCCTACAATCCCCAACTCGCACATTGGAGGGTCGTTTCCATGACCAATAAGTAGTGTCATGCTTTGCAAATACCATCCCGACATCTCTTTTGATGAAAGCAACATTCTTCTTGTTGACAATTCCCTGAGCAGAGCTGTAAAAATCCCTATTTTTGCCTTGGCGCGAGTAGCCATTTACACCCTTCCACTGACAGAGAAATTTAACACTGAGCTCGCGCCAGTTGGTGCTCTGTGCTAGTTAGACACTCGTGCCAAGCTATTTATGGAATGTTTTTTAAAAATACAGGCGGAGGTTCCATTCCAACCACCTCGAGGATGAGTCATTGGGAGTGGTTGAACTGAAACAACCACAGACTCCTTCCTTTAGTTAGTATTTGCCACCTCCCTTGGAACTCTCCTAAAGGATAGGACTCCCTCCCACCTTTGTAGGGATCCCAACCTCCTCCTTTTCCTCTATAAAAGAAATTATCTCTTTTAGTAGAAGCTAGTTGAACTGGGAGAATTATACATACTATAGCTGAGCTACTAGAGAAGATAGAATAAGAAGGAATTACGCTGAGGAAGCTTGAGTCGATGACTTCTAAGAGAGCTTGAGTCCATGCCTTCATCCTGTCTGAATTCCCTGACCAACATTTGAGATGCACTTTTCCTGAACCCCGCTGCAGGAGACTGCGACGTCAAAGAATCGGTTGTACTCTTCCTTCTATTCATTTATATACATGACGACTGTTTGGTTCCACTATTGTGTTATGATGTTTATTTGATGCGATATGTTTAGCCCTCTTTGATTGGCTAATAGTTATGAGTGAAACTATTCTGTCGTACGTTGTTCTTGTTCTTTGTCCTATGTGCAGGTATCTGAGCATAACAACGAACTGATTGTGATTTTCCAAGGCAGGAGTAAGAGGCCACTACTCTTTTTGTAACGACGACAACGTTGGATTCAAGGTAGGTCAATCTATCGTGCCTTTTGTTCATTCATTAACTAGGAAGCAACACTTTAGCACGTCCTTTTGTTACTAGACCCACCTTAGGGCTAGAGGGATCGTCTCTGTCTGCAAAGAGGATCTACCTTCATAACACCTCCTCCCCTAAGGCAGCCCATAAACAACGTTACAAAGGTATGGACACAACCATCCGTAAAAGAGACCATGGTATGGTCGTAGCCATCCATCTAAGAAGGATCACACATAGACTTAGGTATGGTCGTAGCCATCCAATCAAAAAGAGTCATGCATATAGTCATGATAAACCAAAATATCCCACATCTTGGATTTTATTAGACAAAACCTAGGTGTTTGTGCTCCATCTCGACCCGAACAGGTACAATTTCAAGCATGGGAATATGTGAGCTAAAGTCGAACATGCAAGAAAGTCACCTAATTACCAGCCAATGATGTAAGCTGTTAACATGCATGAGAGAAACCACTAATAATTACAGTGCAACTAGTACAATCCACAGAATGTGAAGAGTGATCTGCCGTCGAACACACACAAAATCACTCAATCGAAGGCCAATGATGTGGACTCGTCGTCGAATGCGAAGAACTTGCCATTAAGGCATGCAAGCTCCAAGGTACCGGAAGGGAGTCTCTAAATCAGCTTCTTGGATAATGAGCTGAAGTCAACAGGAAGTGACCTAGTCAAAGGAGGGCCATAATGTTTCCCACAACATCAACATGAGACAGAGGAATATGATGATAGTGAATCAGGACCAAAAGAGGATCAGAGGGAGGTTGAAAACTGCAAACGAAAACTTATCTTGAACATATCTGTGACATGAATTTGGATTTGGCAGTATTTGACATCAAGGGATCTGAGGTCATGATGACATGGCAAAGAGCAGATGAGAGGTCAAAATATATTACCCAAACCCATGGAGGAAAAAATGACGAAATGAGATGTACCAAACTCGACACGAATGCAGATGAGTGTCATGTTCAAGCGCAACATACTGCCGACACAACTAAGAACTGGTTCCATTTTCCCCCACCATTTCTAGCGGGTACCCCAATTATTTTTGGAAACAAGCTTTAAGGGGATAGCATATGCTTGTCATGTAAGTTTGTCCTTCGAAAAAATCCATCCTAGTACATTTTATAAGCCCTAGGAAGGAGGAACTCCGTTACTTCATGGTGACGATTTCCAATGTCATTTAGATTTTAACGAGTCTAAAAAGGGAAGAACCCGACATATTTTCATGTTTAGAGAGTTTGAAAAGAAGTGTAAAATAAAAATCCAGCAGGTTCCTTTTCGTAGGTAGTCTCACAGATCCAAAAAGGTAGAAAACAATATCTGAGAGAACCTCTTAGTCGCAATTGGCTATGGTATTCCTTTGTCGTAAATATTTTATCCCAGCCCGAAAAAGGGATAAACATATACTGGGTAAATGACGTTTCATATCTTTTAACGAGTTCAAAACGACAAGAATTTCGACAATCTTTTCAAGTTTTTAGAGTCAGAAAAGAGTTGAAAGGTGACTCCTCCTTGAGGAACGAGTGGTATTAAGGGTAGCAACCGGTTCTGATGATGGTGGAACTGCTCAAAACAACTATAGGTTAAGAGGTTGGCTAATAAGACCACTCATTTCAGTTGTTCCCCAGGAATGGCTAAAACAATCAATTGAAGGTGTATGATCGGCCAAGCTGATGGTGATGATGAAATGAGGAAACCAAGGTTCATCTCACAAAACAGGCTGATAAAATGGGAATCAAGAGAGGTACAATAAGAATGGTTTCATTTTTACACAAGCTTGAAATCAGGAAACTCTGCTTGAAGTTGGTTTCATTTTTTATGCAAGCTTGAAACTTTTTAGAAAACTATGCTTGAACCAGTTTCATTTTTACACAAGCTTGAAAAGGAAACAAACTATGCTTGAGATAAATTTTCATGCCCCCAACACGATGACTCAATTCGAGGTACATGCCCCCCAGCTTCATGGCATTCACTTGAGTAGACTACTAGTTACTTACAGGTGGATGGAAGGAAGGTTCAATTACGAGATCAAGAGAAAGACTTGACTTGGATTTTACGAGATCTAATGAAAGACTCGAATTGAAAAGGGAACTTGTTTCATTTTCTAACGAGGTTGACACAGTAAAAGAACTATCCTCATGAGAACTTGTTTCATTTTCTACGGAGCTTGACACAAGGAAACGAACTATGCTCCAACGAGCTTGTTTCATTTTTTAAGGAGCTTGACACAAGAAAACGAACTATGCTCCAAATACCTTGTTTCATTTTTTAAGGAGCTAACACAAGAAAACGAACTCTGATCTGAATAGCTTGTTTCATTTTTTAAGGACCTTGACACAAGAAAATGAACTCTGCTCTGACCAGCTCGTTTCATTTTTTAAGGAGCTTGGCACAAGAAAAATAACTATGCTCCAAAAAACTGATCATGACGAATAAGAAGTCATGGCTTCCAAGGGTTTCTCATTTGAAGGGAGAGCAACACTCTGGAAATTAGGATCCAATGTCCCCAGTACATAATTCACAACACCACTGACGATTTTGTCACCAGATGCGTGCAAGGGACATGTGGCCACATAATTAACCTGTGGCAAGGAAAATATCACCAGCAAGTAAGGACCAGGAAGGGACTATGGTAGACCAGAAGTCACATTAGGACCAAAAGAATGAAAGCTGATCAATGGTCACGATCTGACCTTCATGTGGAAAAAAGATCACACAAAAGAGGGAAGAGACAAGCACCCCCATGGCATAAGCATAGCTACACCCCAAGAGTAAATTAAAATCCAAGGGGCCTTGGACCACCATCACATCTATATAGATGGTTTTCCCTCCCAAAGTAATAGGCAACTTCGGAAGGATCCCTAGCGGTTGACTAGTTCCTCTGTTAAAAGCCAACAGATTCTAAGTAACAGGCACAAGCGATGGAGAAATAAAATCTTTCCAAGTAGTTGAAGACAAAATACTAACAGATGCACCTTCGTATATAATCATTCCAGGTACAACCACATTGAAGGCTTGTATCGTAATCTCAAAGGGCATATAAGAAGGAAGATGGTATCTCGCGAATCTACTCCAATCGAAAGAAGCGACCAAACTACTTGGAAGGGGGACCACAGGAACAATATGGTCATCACTTTATGTTACAGGAGCAAGAGAAACATCCTCCTGAACTCCGGGAATGAGAGAAGGAGGAAAAATTTCTAGAACTGTGGCAACAGGAGTGGAGGATCACCCTCCTGGATCATGGAAACAGGAGGATTGCTCTCCTATCTCGGGGAATTAGAGGAAACAAAAAGAACCTGACTGGGATGAGACCCACTCTCGATGGAAAAGACCCGATGAACTATAGATGGAATCAGGTCGACCTTATTCTCAACCAATGATTGGTCGGGAATGGACTCGGGAGACTGAATTTCAGAGAGAGTGGGATTGAATAGAGATGAATCCCGATCAATGGGTTGATCAACTATTGGAGGACTCGAATAAAAATTTCAGTAACCGACGGGAAGACAGGACTTAGAAGATGAAAGGGTATCAAATACCTTAGAAGCTTCATCCATATAAGGACAGAGGTGAATGGGATGGTTCCCTTCACATAAACTACAGGTAAATTTGATCTTACCATGTTTCTTACGAGTCTCATTATCTTTAGCTGAAGGCTCATCATCAACATGATGCCCAGAGGTTGATGATGAAGGATGAATCAAACCAACAGACCACACTTCCAGCACCTTGGGAATACTAGGGAAATCACGAAGAAGGTGGTCACCCTCTGTTTCGGGGAATTAACACCCTAGAGGTTGGTTGGGATACAACCTCCACAGAGCAGGGGCGTACTACTTAACAGAGACTCACACAATCATGCACGTTCAGAAAAACTAAATAGGGCAGAATGAGAGATTTACCCGTTGGTCCTACGTTTGAAGTAGATCCACGTGGGGTTCAAACAAACCATAGCAGTCCCTTCCTCCATGGTCTTGAATACGAAGAAACCGGCCACCGAATACAAATTATGCAGCATATATCTACTCTAAATGTCGGTGAGATTCATATAAAACATTAAATAAATCATAATGAATGCTTGTATAACAAATATTCTCATACATAAAAGCATACATTTTTCCTCCTATTTCGGGGCTTGACATGAATGACATGATATACGTATTATGTATAGATGCGGCCAAAAGTAATCAGAGTGGAGTATCTACTGATCCTTCCAAGGCCGCCGCTGAGGCCAGGTAAATGGGATCCCGTCCGGTACCCTTGCCTTGCTAAGACTCCTTCCAAACTGGTGCATACGAGACAACATATAAAGGGATGTATATCTCAAGGAAACAAGGGTTTCCTATAATGAACTGGGAAAGTGCAGGAGGCACGGGGAATCAGACTTGGATAGGGAATACCAACAGAGTATAATATCAATAATTCTCTCTCTCCCTTAGGCCATACACATGAGGGATTTTTATAGTCCCTCCAAGTAGTTTCAGCAGTTGGAAACAGTTGGCCACGGGCTGGGGTGGTTGAACTACCTGAGTAACCATCAACCCAGCGCGAAATTAAGGATTTTTATATATTTTTTAATCATTAAAATGGCATACGCGGAAAAGTCTAGCTGTACTCGCGTATACACGCGGAAAAACACGGGCATAGTCGCGTATGAAGGATTTTCCATTGTTTTTAAGTGAATTTGTCCAAGTCTGTAGGAATGGGTGCCCATAAAGCCATGTAGCAATCATGAATCATGTCAAGGTGAGAAATGATGCTATAACGGATGCCCCCTAATATATGAGGTCAGAAGGGGTACATGATGGCCGAAATGTATTATGCACATAGAAAGAACTTCGCAAGGACAAGAGAGGACTTCACCAGATTTTAGCTTGCCAAAAACCAATGAAAGAAACCAGAGAGTCAACTCATGCTGAGGCGGGCATACCCATGCTCAGTCAAAATACATCATATGGAAAGTACTGAAATAGATCCAACATGTATACAAGTATAACTGAACTGAAAGTACATAGTGAATCATCTGAGCAGGGCCCGGAAATACAAGTCTGAATCAATGTCCAAGTATCACATATAGAAAGATGATCAAAGATGGTGCAACTGGATGTCTGATCAAATAAGTAACTGAATCTCCAAGTACCGGATCATAAGAGGTGGATCAAACGGTACAATCACGCAACTCGGGGACCAACATATAAGATGCTGCTGTGCTGAACTGCAACATATAAGGGTGGACGGCATCACTGGAAGATACTGAAAGGACTGTCAAAAGTGAACCGAAACATGCTGATGCAACCCGAGGTCTTCACTGATCACTATGGCACAATTCTACACAATGGGAATAAATGAGCTGAAGTCGACCATGTGAGAAATCGTTGGATTACCAGTCAATGATGTATACTGTTAACCAACGCGAGACAACCCACCAATAATGAAAATGAGTGTCAAGGTGCCCCAGTACAATCTAACAAGTGCGAATGAATGAGTTGAAGTCGAACACTTGAAAGAATCTACCAATCGGGAGGCAATGATGAATCCCCACTGTCGATAGCGAAGAGTCTGCCACTGATGACTGCAAACCCTAAGGTACTGACAAAAAGACTCTAGACCTTATTCCCAGAGAAATGAGTCGGAGTCGATGGGAAAAGATCTGTTGGAAGGAAGGCATTAAGGCATCCCACATCAGTCCAACGCGAGTGTAACCCGCAGGCCAAGATTTGGAAGGAATCGGACGAAGTAGAGTGATGGAACCAAAACCGAAGTACGTTTCCGACATGCACAAGATGAAGCTAGCGCACGGAAGAAACCCTCTGAACCAACCAATAATGAAAGCTGACACAGAGGCGAGAAATCCACCGATAGGGTCAGATGGAAATCAAGGTACTTCACGAATCCCAAGTGTGATAATATGTGCTGACGTCGAACACAGGGGAAACCACTCAGTCAAAGACCCATGATGATGATCAAATGCTGAGCACGAGGTCACCTATCAATGATGGAAATAGGCCCAAGGTGCGGCTCTAGGCTTGCTCTCAGAGCAATGTGTCGTGGTCGATAAGAGACAAACCCGCCGGCAAGAAGTCAATGGGGACCTTCTCAAACCAGCACGAGCAGAAGATCAAAACATCTGATGTGATAGAACATGATACTGACAAGACCGAGAAGGCCGACTGAATAATGAGTCAAGAGACACCGCAGAATGGCCGACTCAGGCTAAACTTCCCTTGAACAAAAGCACGACTCTGTGATGACCATGGCAGTAAAAAGTGACACTGTATAAGTCTGTTATGCAGGAGGCACAACAAACTCTCCATATGATTGGAAGAGATAACCACCCGGGGGAGAACTGACAAGTGAAACATGGTAAAGGCTGAACCTAGGTCAAAACTAGAACCATCCCAAATGAAGGAAATATATAAGTATATGTGCTTTGTTCAAGGGCGACAAAACTGACTCTGTACTGCCATCGAAATAACGAAGATACATCCCGTTCCCGCTCTTTTTGTTATATTTGATTTTTTTGTCTTTTTCATAATAAGCCTGAAAAAGAATAAAAGAATGCTATGGTACAATGGATAGAGCGAGTATCAAGAAAGCAGATGCACTAGTTCCTGGGATTGGAACAATCCTATGCTCAATGCAAGGTGGCGAAAACTGGTCAGTGATACTCAGAGGAACGTTCCATCCATGGGTACAAAGGTGTCGAGTCGTGATAGCTAAGTGCATGCAATGGTTAACTTGTACAGAAAGTCAAGGTCAAAAGTTGGCTTAAACATCGAGTCCAAATGAAGCCGGCTAAAGGCCAGGATAAACAAGTAGCCAATATGCAATGCAGTAATACAACTTAACGACACCGGGGAGCCTCTAGGGTAAAAGCCAGAAAAAATGATAGTGAAGAAGAAGAAGAATGAAGCTTCAACACATAAGACATGGCGGGACTAAAGAGGACTCCCGAGCCTACATAAAACGCAACATGGGCAACAAGTGATAGCGAGGAACTAACTAGGAAGCCCATGTAAAGGAAGGCTCTACCATCAAGTCATGATTAAATAATCGGCGAGTGAAATGGGTGTAATACTCATGACCTGATGGGATCGACCCTAAGGCAAGTGATCAGTATGGAGGCTAGTATGCACGATGCAACGGAAAGTGATTCCCTAACCTATATGCCAGTGAAGATCATATACCTGCCGTGAAGAGTCGGAAATCATGGATCAAAAACTGGAAAAAGTCTCAAAATCGTCAAAATGTACCTGAAAACATACCAAACTGGGCACTTCCAAGCAATCGAGTTATACAGCATAAGACAGATCGAAAAAATAAGCATAAGGAATTTTTGCGAAAATTTTCAATACAACTGACCTCTATCCGGAAATTGAAAGCATTTAGGGTATGGTACGATTCTGATGACATCCTTCTCTGAGAAGATTCCTGAGCTTCGACCCCAAAGATTGCAATTTTTTAACTTATATTATTTTTTGGATTTTTTCAATATATGTGAAAAATACAAAAACAAGCTATATACAAAAGCAAAATGCCAGGCCGAAGCCTAGGCATAATACTTCTTCGAATAGAGCCCATTACGGGGCTCCGCCAACGGGGGAGGCAACCAAAATATTGCCTCAACCTTAAAGGGATCTACCCCTATCCCTTCCGAAGGCACAATGAATCCCAATAACCGAGTGGACGTGATCGGACGAAGCTTCCGCCTGATCGGCTTAGCGCTTTCATACGTCTTGATCTCATGCTGGACGATAGATGGGTCTATGCCAGGCATTTCCTCATAAGACCAAGCAAAAACATCCCTATACTCTTTGAAGAGCTCGGTATAGATTTGAATATCCTCACGGGAGCATTCAGCTCCAATGAAGACATTCTCGAAAATATTGGGATTCCTGGAGATGTTCACCGGGATAGTAGGAGAGATCACAGCCATGTTCCCTTCAGCATAAACCTGTGCTGGTGCCAAAGGACTCAAGACTGGGTGAACAGGTCCGGGAGACTGAGGACTTGGAAAACTTGTTTCGACTTCGCTCAAGTCAGGTAGGAAGTAAGACCGATGATGCAAATCATCCCACGGTCTATCTATACCTGTCATCGCTTCCAGGATGGCCTCTTCAGATGGAAGAGTGGTATCTAGACAATCCTGGGCAGAAGAAGAAGTAAGCATCCAAGCCGGAGCCACATCACCATCCAACTCTTCCGGCGAAAGAGGAGCTGGATCAGACTCTGCAGCGTCAACAACAGACTGATATGCAATCTCAGCTGCAGAAATCGGGAATGCCATTCCACCCACTTGCCCTTCCTCCAAAGTGGCAGTTGGGGAAGGTAAGGTCCAAGGGTCCGAAAAATAATGAGTTCGAAAGAACTCTTTTCGAAGGGGAGCCTTGGAGGATGAAATAGCATTGATAGACACCTTAGGAGGAGGAAGATCAAAAGATCCCATCAGGGAAGAATACATTCCAACTCCTAGATTCTCGATAGGTGCCTTAGTATTGTCCAACTTAGGGACAGATGAGTCAGGAGGCGCATCCAGGTCTACAGGAGGACAGTCCAGTTGATCCACCGTAACTATCCTCCCTTCGTGGGGGAAACATACTATCCGAAATAGTGAGGATGCAATGGCATCCATATCATATATCCAGTTCCTCCCCAACAGAAGGTTGTAGTCCAAGGCTGCATCTACTACCTCAACCTCTATGTTAACGGTTTTGCCCCAAACACAGATGGGCAAAGCCGGGACAATACCATGGGAGTGTGAGAATGACCATCGAATGCAGTAAGAAAAGTGCTAGATGGAACAGCTTTGGGAGATCCAAGTGTCTTCCAGCATGCGAGAGACATCACGCAAGTAGAAGCACCCTCATCGACCACCATTCGAAAGATATTGGTCTTTCGATACGATGATTTAATATGAAATGCCGTGTGATGAGGAAGTCTCTTCTTAAAATTAGTCATATCAAAAGTAATCAGAAGAGAATTTTTCGGATCAACAGCCCCAATGGCAGTGAGCAAAGCACTGCGCTGAGCCGGACAAGACTGGAGTACCTCTAAAGCTGACATAGCACAAGGAATTTGCGCCAGATCTTCTACAATCGAGTAGTTTTGGGCAGCCCTCATGTTCGGATTAATCGTTGACCGCTTAGAAGATGCTTTGGGCATCCGAGGCATAGACTCGATAGTTGGCTTCGTTATGTGAAGTGGCTCAGTAGCATCAGGAACTTCCTTAGCTTTTGAAGATTCCTCTCCGCCATAATCACGGGATCTCGTAGCGACATCCACGTGAGCACTCATCATAAAGATGTTCGATGGAATTTCCCCTTCCTGGGTACCTCCAGAGGAAGCCCCAGGATTTTGGTTCGTGCCAACAATTAATTGCTGCCCTTGGGGAAAAGGGTTTGTTAGCACAGCCTGGGAACTAGAAGAACCCTGCTGGGATAACAGGCGCTGAGCATCCTGAATTTTTGGGCAAAGGTGCGTAAGATGGTCTCCAGCACAAAGCTTGCACGGAAACTTCACTTTCTTTTTCTCCTTTTGACCCTCACCAACACGCTCGTTGGTTTTATTTGCATTGCCCTTCCCGTTCTTGCCCTTCTTCTTGTTATTTCATCCCTTCTTCTTCCCATCGGATTGTTGATTTCCTTTGGGATCAGAAGTTTGGACAGCATTTATGGACAAAGACTGGGAAGGTGATGAATCAGCAGGCACAACCTGACCAGAAGGAGCAGATTGTAAAGACAACTGCTGCAATTGAGAAAGCAGGCTGGCTGCACTACTATTGACCGATATGACAAGCCCGTCACCATGCGGACCAGGTTTGGGTTTCGATAAATCCAATTTGGAGCGAGGAGCATTGGGTAAATACTTATAAAGCATCCCAGACTCAGAATAGATCAGTTCTAACTGATGGGCCCTAAAGATAGCCTGCTCCTCAGAAAATACCCCAGATAAGGATACATCTTTTGAAATATCTGACTGCAGAGACTTCAAAAACCACTCGAGAAGGAACTCACCTGGAATATGGGATTTGATAAGCCTCTTCCTTCTCCTCCATTCCTGAATGTGATCAGAAATGTGAGTTGCCTCATCCTGCTTAAAATTAGCCAGGAGTTCGGTCCCAGCCTCATATCTGACAGGCAACTGAAAATGGTTTAGAAATGTGACGACCAGTTCTCCAAATGTAGCGAAACTGCCCCCAGTGAGCTCTATATACCATTTGGCAACATTTCCAGTTAGGGTGCGTTGAAATAATCTCAACCTAATCGAATCATCGATCAGGGAGTTCGAAGAACACCATAAGTGGAAAGTGGTGATGTGGATCCTCTCAGTCTACCTTCAAACTTTGGAATGTCTGAAGGTAATTTGGTAGGAACCGGAGGCCACCCCGGACTATATCAGATCAGATCATTCATCAATTTCGACAAATCTGGCAAGTTTAACGTTGCTAGAAAAGGTAAACGAGGAGGAGCATAAGGATTCCATCCTTGGTGGGATGAATTCCCAACATTTTGAAAAGAATAACCTGGATTTGATGAGGCACCAGGTTGCCAAAAAGGACTCGTAGAAAAAGGAGAAGAACCTTCTCCCCACGCCAAGTTACCAAAGCCCAGACCAGTTCCCCCCGCTGAAGTATTAAATGAAGAGGAAAGCCCTTGATAGGGGTTCCAGGCATTAGACAGAGGAGAAAAGGTCTGGTAAGCACTCGATGAAGGGAAAGAAGTATTCCCTTGATGACCTGCGTAACACTGATTCCCTGCCCCCGCTGTAGTGAATACAGGGTTCCAACCTGTAAAAGTAGTCGAACTTTGCCCCCCGGACCAAGGGTTGAAACTCTGGGTCTGAGAAGTAAACGGAAAGGACCCTAAAGAAGGATTCGAACTGGGAATGTGTCCAATCCCAAAGGGGAAACCCTGAAAGGAAGCTGATCCACTAGCCATGTTAGACATGGGTGTAGATCCATTTGCACTGGCGGAAAAGGAAAAAGAGGGATTTCCACTAATGGACATCCCTGAACAGAAGGGACCAGAATGAGAAGCATATGCTTGGGTGAACCCAGAGCCAAACATAGCAGTGCTAGAAGCAATCGAAGATGAAGCAATAGTGCCCCCTGCCTCGATAGAAGCAGGGGTCTGAATGCCTGCAGCACTCACGGTAGAAGCCGCGTTCCCAGTCGTGGCCATCGAAAGATAAGAATGATATGGAAGATCCGACGGTCTCTCAGAATCCGGTCCGATGTACTGAAGAACAAACAGATGCTCAGGAGGAAGAGGAGATGGACCTATAGCAGGAGGCTCAGGTACGTGTTCAACTTGAAAATATTCTTCCTGAGGGAACAAAACTCGCGAGGTGAGCGGAACGCTCCTTTCGGAACCGACACCGGAATCAGCTACGAAACCTTCAGACCTTGGTGGAGGATCTCTCTCCACAGCGTCAGACTCAACAGGGTGGTAACCACCTGCTAAATCGCTCCTACGCCTTCTCGAAGAAGGCTCTGCACTCTCGGGAGATAACCCCTGGATTCTCCTCGAACGTCGAGGCGCTTGATCAACCACTTTTATAGATTTATTAAATTAGACTCAAAAAAGTGAAAAGCTAGGCAAGCTAGGAGCAAAGAGCACTCTCTAAAATAAAAATCCCTGAGAAACAGCAAGCAAACAGCCTCCAAGTATTTCCGCTCCGGGTGATGAGGACCGGACACCAAAATACAGGAAAGCGAAGTATAGGGCCTTGCGAAAGCAGTCTGGGATGATTAGGGCCCAGAACAACTAGCGAAGGTATCAGAAACAGTTACGCCGACCTCCTAACGACAGCCTTTGCCGGCTCAAGCACCCCAGCTTCGCAAGGGCACCCCCCAGAAGTACTGCTGAAAGTGATGCGACGTCTGCCTCAGGTACCACGGGTATTCCCCCCCGCAGTCACCTGTGTGGAACCTAGGAGTGGAAACTATGGACACCAATCCGTATCAGAAGCTGGGCGGAACGGTCTTGAGGTCAGATTCAGCTAATCGGAGGGGGGGTATCCCTCTTCTTAACCTTCACTTCCCCTCGCGCTTGACTCTCGGATGAGAGCTTTCCCAGTCCACCTCACGGAGTTGGATTTTTCTCAATTAATCAACTTCTATGTTTGTTTGAGCGGCCTTGGAGAGTTAACTCTCCACTCACCTATTCCAAGGCCCTACAACCTAGCTAGTTGGTGATTGACACTTAGAAAACTTGCTAGTTGATTTTAGATTAAATCACTTATTTTAAGGGCTGTTATATTAAGTCACAAGGATATGGAGATGAAACCAATGGTGTTTTGACGCAAAAGAAATTAATAAAAACTTAACTACATGCACATGCAGTTCTTTGTCTTTCGATGAAAAGTAATCTCTATACAGGTTCTACGAGACTAAAAAATTGTATTTTTCTTTTCGAATTGCAAACTCACACTCACAAAACTAAGAAGCTAACTAAATGATTCAATGCACCTAATGCAAATCACTACAAGCATGTAAATCCTAAGATGCAAAAGTCTCTTGAAACAAGGTGAAATTTCCCAAAAAGCTCCTTCAGTTTTAACTCATCTTTTGTTGTCCAGAAAGCCAATTCTTGAAAACAAGAATTCTTAATATAAGACAGCAAAACACTCAAAAACAAGAAGAAGAAATCAAATGACAACTCCTCCTCAAAATCAAGCCGAAAACTAGAAGCAAGAAACTTCACAAAAGCTCCAAAAGATATGGCAAAACGAAAATGAAAATGCAACAACAAAAACAAAAACAAGAGACAATTTTTTTCGAGTTTTTGAAATGCAAAAACAAAAAGCAAAACGAATGTTTTTTGGGCTTTTTAGTTTTATAAAGCAAGAGCTCAAAAAGACCAAGCACAAACTATCAAAATCCAAACCAAAACGAGACCGAATTTCAAGCACAAACTTCAATTATGCTCCCAAACCTTATAAATCTAACTCGTAGCAAGACCAATAAGAGCAACGGAAGACCAAAAACTCAGCCAATCAGTCTAGACAAATAGTGCAAATTCGCTGCAACACAAAACTCCAAAGAAGCAAGAAAAGTTCTTCGAAAATTGCAACAAAACCCTAGCCTATGGAACTCAAGAAAACCAATCGAAAACGAAGCAAAAATTGCAATGCAAAGCACAACACAAAGATAGGAGCGAGTCAGTGAGCAGAAGCTCTCTGTTCTGATAAAGCAGAACAACCAAGAATTCTCAGAAAGCGATCTTGGAACTCAATCCAGAAGTGCCAGCACCAGAAACAAAACTTTCGCCAAAAGACTAGTTTCCACTCAAACGAAAGAGAGAAAAGACATGAAACCACTTCCTTCACACTCCAGTAAGTACAGAGACACTGTAGACACAGGCCTCCACAGCCAGAAAGGACCAAAAACTCAAGAATCGTATAAATTCAAAATCTGCCTAGGTATACGCGACTTCACAGCTGTGCAATCAGCGTGTATACGCGTCTGTTCTAAGGGAAACTCGCGTATACGCGGTTTCCTTCAGACAAACTCGCATGTATACGCGACTGTGTGCAAAAGAAGAAGCGTATGCAAAGGTAAATATTGAAAAAAAACAAAAGAACAAGCCTGGAAAAGACACCAAGACTTTAGACTGACTGTAAGAAAATAAACTGGACTGCAAAAGACAGATAAAACTGTTGGCAACCTACCAAACAGCTGAAACAACCCAACAGGAGAATCACAAGAATGTGATCCCCAGCGGAGTCGCCAGTTCTGTTTTGGGGAATTAACACCCTAGAGGTTGGTTGGGATACAACCTCCACAGAGCAGGGGCGTACTACTTAACAGAGACTCACACAATCATGCACGTTCAGAAAAACTAAATAGAGCAGAATGAGAGGTTTACCCGTTGGTCCTACGTTTGAAGTAGATCCACGTGGAGTTCAAACTCCCTGCAACCGTCCTTCCTCCTTAACCTGAAATACAAGAAGAAACCGGCACAAAGGACAAGTTGTACAGCATATTTCTACTCTATATGTTAGTGAGATTCATATAAAACATTAAATAAATCATAATGAATGCTTGTATAACAAATATTCTCATACATAAAAGCATACACTAACACGTTTATTTCGGGAACAACATGATACTTTTGTATTATAAATAGTACGTACAAAAGTAATCAAGTGGAGAGATCACCTGATCCTTCCAAGGACTTCGCAGACCGTCGTCCGGATCCGTCCAGCCCTTGCCTCGCTAAGACTCCTTCCAAACTGGTGCATACGAGATAACATATAAAGGGATGTGTATCTCAAGGAAACAAGGGTTTCCTACAATGAACTGGGAAAGTGCAGGAGGCACGGGGAATCGGACTTGGATAGGGAATACCAACAGAGTATAATATCAATAATTCTCTCTCTCCCTTAGGCCATACACATGAGGGCTTTTTATAGTCCCTCCAAGTAGTTTCAGCAGTTGGAAACAGTTGGCCACGGGCTGGGGTGGTTGAACTACCTGAGTAACCATCAACCCAGTGCGAAATTAGGGATTTTTTATATATATTTTTAATCATTTTAATGGCATACGCGGAAAAGTCTAGCTGGACTTGCGTATACAGGCGGAAAAGTACGGGAATAGTCGCGTATGGGGGATTTTACACTGTTTTTAAATGAATTTGTCCAAGTCTGTAGGAATGGGTGCCCAAAAGCCATGAAGCAATCATGAATCATGTCAAGGTGAGAAATGATGCTATAACACCCTCACATAGCTTGCAAGGGAATTTGACTCTACGAGACAGAGTGGGAGGTTTCTCGATATTAGTTGCATGGGTAGAAATAGTTTCTGATTTCCCCCCTAGCTTAGTTTCCTTCTTCTTTTTCGACTTCTTCTTCTTCTTCTTAGCCACTTGGGTACTAGAATCCAAAATTTCACCAGGCAAAGAGGAAGAATGAGGTGAACAAATGGGTGAAGAAGGCGAGGGGTAAATATTAGGATCAACATGGGGTTGACATGGTTCAGGCAGAGAACTTGGTTTATAAACTGTTTGGATGTTCGAAACCACATGGGTTGAAAACAACCAAACCGACAGACCAATGGTTAATCTCGGGAGGGGCAACATTGCCATATAAGGGGCACCAACATTCTTGAACGAAGGAAAAGGACTAGGATTCCCATATGAGGGGATTCCTTGGTTGATGAACTCCAGAAATGTTGCCATTGGAAACAAACCTAAAGAATCACTAAGGAATTTAAATTTAACTAGGAATATTTTGTGGGCTGTTAATTTTAAGACGCTGAAACAAAACTCTGCCTTTTCATATTTTCAATGCATTTTTCGATGAAATGAGAATCTACTTAATGCAAGTTTTTAATTAAAGGGAATGCACTCAAAGCAACTTTTAGTTTTCAATCATTAAACAATGTAATCTAAGTTCAATGATATATTTCAAACATGACTTTTCAATGCAACTTGATCTAATGCATTTTAACGAAAAGCAAACTTTGAGACGAAAACTAAATGGACGCAAATTCGCTTAATGCAAAAGGGATGCAACAAACATTAATAATACAATCCTGTTTTGAATACTTTGTAACAAAATTCCTCAAAATGCTATGAGACATATGAGTTCAAGGACAAAGAGGAATTCCAAAGCATGGGATAAAAACAAGGCATTCATTCCCTTTTACATCAAGAAATCAGAGAAAGAATACTTTTTCAGCTGAACAATGAGAAATGTAATCTATGCTCACAGGCGAACAAGCAGACCAAATGAACTCGAGAGACACTTGAGACTTGAACACTCAATCAACCAAAAAGCAAAAGGAAATCAACTAGAGATGGTTCACTAAGCAAGGAAACTGACTCAATCAACAGGGCAATGTCCCACGAAGCATGCAGCCAGGAAATTGATGCACGATCCTAGAAAAACTAGGATGTAAGGATGCACGTCCCAAAAAACAACCAAAAACCAAGCCAATGAGTCAATAAAACCAACTTGAGTGAAGGGGAGAAAATGTAAATCATGCAGAGAAAAAGACTGAAAGGGCAAGACACACTGGTGAAAGACTTAGGGAAAAAAACTTAATTTTTCACACATGCTGGAATTGGCACGACTTTAGGGGCTGAAACTAGCGCCAATGGCCCATTGGCGCGGCTTGCTATCTGACAACTAGCACCAATCGACACGAATATTAGACAAATAAAATCACCAATGCCTCAAAAAGAAAAAAAACAAAGAATTTCTCCTAACCAAGGCCAGACTCACCACTTCAAGCAAAAACTAAAAGATTGTAATTGATGAAAAACATAGGAAAAAATAGGGAAATGGTTTTTCAACTAAACTCGTCGAATGCATAAGACCTCAAAGAGTGACAAAATAAAAGGAAACTACCTTGTGGAGTCGCCAATCTGTTGTCTAGGTAAATCCCCTCTGCGGACAGAGGCAATCCCTCTAGCCCTAGGGTGGGTCTAGTAACTACGGGAACATACTAACATCTACCTTCCTATATTTTAAATGGAATTCAGAGCAAGGAATATGACCTACCTAGTTTTGATGCTATGTTGACCTCTTCTCAAGCTCGATGCACTTTGCTACCAATGTTTGATTACCTGTACAAATAGTCAATACACCATGACAAGTGTAAATTCACGACAAACATTAAACAATTACAACCTATCTAATTGATCATGGAATGATAGAAATCTCATTATAAATGTAAACAAGAGTGGAAGATAAACATCAGTTGCATTTTATTATGATAAAGACAAGGGGATTTTACAACCAAGCCTTGATGTTGAGGCTCTCCTTCGGCAAGTCCATATTCAAGCACGTTTGTGACACCCTCATACACAAAGGTCCAATATCTCACTATGTTCTTAACACACAAAAACAATCACACTCTACACTATTCTCCCGAAGCTATGATTGCTTCTTCTCTCTATGCTAACTAAGGCAGCAGAGGTGAAAGAGGTCTCCTTATATAACAATGGAGTATGAGGTTATGGGCCCTCAAATAATGGGAAAATAGCTTATCCTTTGGAGTAGTTCCTATTTCTTGGGAACAAGAAGCCCAAAGGGGAATTCCTCGGCCATATCCTCAAAACAAACTTCCAGTTGGCCACCTCGCGAAGCTTCTAGTCACGAAAGCTTCGTTCCTATTTTAAAAACTTTCCAAAAGAGGATCGACGCTGGTCCGACATTAAGACAGAGCGCCGATCGACGCGGGTCTCAGTGAAAATCTCTATTATCGGCGCGGGTCAGACACTAATACAAAGTGCCGACCTTGAAAATGAGGTTTTTACAGGGATATTCCAGAAAAGTTGTAAAGGGAGATGAATTGGGAGACAAAGTGTGGTTCATGGGTATGTATTCCATGCTTGGAAAGTACACAAGGGTCACTATATGGGTCCTCCAGGATCATGGAACTGGGAGTACAGGGACAGTGACAAATTGTTGTGTAACATAAGGTATCTAAAAAGAATTGAGCAAATGGGAGGAGGTAGATGGTTGAAAGTTATCTTCAATGAAGGCATGAGTGAAAGAAAGAAATCATGGATGAGACAAAACAACAAATGGATGCAAAAATGGAATATTTACCTTAATGCATGTCCCACAAATAGCAAGGAGTTAAATAATTTTGTGTTGGAGAAGTTCTGTAAGGGTATATGGGGAAAATATTTGGGTAGAAAGAAGAAGAAGTATGTTCGGGAATTCAAACCCACTTTTCATCTCCAATAGAAAGAGTACATTGGAGCTAGCATTCCGTGGTGAGAAAAGTTTCTTATTTCTTAATTAAGAACTATCTCACATCAACTTCGGTGTGAAACGGGACGCTGGAAGAGACCTAAAGAAGCTTGGGATGAAAGGGCGTGCACTTTTTGCAATTTTGGGGTAGTGGAATCAGAAAAGCATTTCATTTTGGAATGTGATGCTTTCATAGACATCAGCGACAGTTACTGTAGTATGTTAGCATCAATTTTGTGGCATTGTATTTTCAGTGAGGGAAGTGTTAGAAGGTTGGATCGGCTCATCATCAATTTGAGTAAGAAAAGGATGGAATTATAGAAGGAAAAAAAAAAAACAAGGAAGTTGGTAGTCCCATAAACTATTTTTAATCTCGTGGACATTAAAATATCATTCATTCAAATGATTTGGTCAAATTCTACTCAACAAGTCAACATTTTTCAATTGTTAAGTGAGAAACTAAATAAACACAATTTTTAAGTGATAAAATAAAAAATAATATGTATTTCACATTGATGTATTTAATGTTTTATATATTTGGGATATTTTTTTTCTTTTTTTTAATATTTTAATGTTTTAAAAGGTATTACATTTTAATATATAAAATATTTAATTTGATAGATTTGTTTTTTTTATAAATATTGTAGATTTATTTCTTATTGAATATTGGGAAATTAATATATTTTTTAAATTCAAACCTTTATTTTATGGTCATAAATAAGAGATGTTGGAATATTTTCATGTCTCCTCTACATCTCACAAATGGAATTTCAATATTAACCACCTTGTATTTCTAAATCCATATTTACCTTTTCACATTCGCTTAGTATAATTATAAAATTATCATGCAAAATACCAAAAAACAAATGTCATAAATAACAATTATCATGAGCATGAGGGTCATTAATTTTAAAAGGGGAAAACATTGTCATCCCAAATATGTTAACCATGTTTATTAATGCAATTGTGCTAAAATCCCATATTCTCGATTTACCCACATAGTTTTTGTTTACCACTTCATCTAAGTCAAGTTATTTATTTTATTAATATTTATTTATTTTTGCCTTAGAGTAATATAGCATGTGATGACTATTTATTTTTTATGTTCTCCATTGGTAAGTATAACATGTGATGATTACTTATATTATAATTTACATGACAAGTTTTCCTAAGTTAAATACAGGATACAATCCTTTTTTTTTTTTTTTTTTAACTGAAACGGGTATGGATTTTATTAGTAGGGAACTCCAAATGGCCGTAGCCTTACATCTTTCAGTGCAATTCTCTTACATTTTCTGTTTTCAGCAATTTCAAGATTCAAGGAATACAGATTGTTTTTGGATCTCCGCCATTTGTACTTAGAGCTCCTTGGGCCAAGAGACAGCCTTTGTTGGCATAGAAGTCTGCCTCTTTGTTTGATTCTCTGAGGATGTGGTAGCAATTGAAGGAAGTGAAGTCTTGGATGAGATATCTGAGCCTTTGCAGATTCTTGTTTAAACCAACTTCATTGAATTGGCCTTGCGTATGTATTATTTTAATCAGGATTTCTGAGTCTCCGAATGCTTGCAGCTTCCGTTGTCCTCTTTCTTTGGCTATTTGGCAAACTTTTAACAGGCTAAGAATTTCTGCTTGATTGTTAGTTCGCTGGCCTAGACCCCAACTGAAGGTTTCTAAGATGTCTCCATCGGGAGAGTATATGAGACCTCCAGCTCCTGCTGTCCCAGGGTTGCCTTTAGAGGCACCATCAAAAAAGGCTGTTGTTATTTTTTGCTTCCTCCACCAATTCTGAAAAGCTTCATCCTTTTCTCTTAGCCTCCATTTAGGATTTCTGAGGGGTTTTTTTGTGCTGTGTGTCTGCTGGATGAATGCTTGAATGCCAAGCCAATTCTTTTCCTCTTGTTGCATCGAATTGTCCTCTTTGATTTCCTGGGAATTCAATATTTCTAGAAGGAGTCCTTTTGATTTTGCTACTACCATGTTGGGGGTCCAAGTTACATTATTAAAGATCTGCTCATTTCTAGCTAGCCAAAGCTTCCAGCACACTAAATTGGGGAGAGTGATCCAGATTCTGGACCATTATGAATTTAGGGAGAGCGACGGGTATCGCTCTTTCCATGAGAGGAATAAGTCCACAACAGAAGTTTAAGTGGGGATTACAACTTTTAATCCTTGAAGAGTATGGGTCCAAACTCTGCTTGCATATGGGAAATCAACAAATAAATGGTCCAGGGTTTCCATGGCTTCTTTGCAAAATGTGCACCTATGCGGTCCTGCAATGTTTCTTTTCATAAGGTTTTCACCGGTCAGGATCTTTCTATGCATTAGAGTCTAGAAGAAGAAGTTTACCTTGGGCAACGCCATTGGATCCCATACCTCTTTCCAAAAATTTGCTGGGTGAATTCAATCTCTGTGTGTTTGCAATAATTCATATCCTTTGGCAGGGGTGTATGCTCCTGTCGGTCCCCATCCCCATTTGTCCTTTTCTGATTTATGCACCAGGGCAGCCTCACGAAGTTCCTGTTTGAGCATTTCTAATTGCTGCAGTAGGTGAACTTGGATGTCTCTGAATTCCCAATCAATCCAGAGCCCAGACTCGTTCCACTTTGAAATATCATAAAGTGTCGTGTCCCCTCTATTTTCTAGATACTCGCATATCTAATGCAGTCTGTCTTGTGTGGCAAGTGGCGAATGTCCCATTATACTATCAGTCAGTAGCTTGACTCGTTTCCCATTCCCTGGGATACGATATAAATTCCGGGTGAAGAAACTCTGCCCTTTAGTACATAACTGCCATAAAAGCAAGCTCTTTTTGCTGTTTGCGATCTGCAAGTTTCTTAGATTTGCATTTGGGAGGTATTTATGCCTCAAAGCTGTGCTGACGGGATGATTGGGTTCGCTATGAAGTTTCCAGAGTATTTTGCATCCCATAGAAACGTTGGCAGAGTCCGGATCACGAATTTGAAGGCCTCCTTCCTTCAAAGTTTGCTTTGTTATCTCCCATTTCACCAGATGAAATTTCCTCTAATTTCCTTTGCCTCCTTGCCACAGAAAATCCCTGATGATTTTATTTATCTGTCCTGAAATCGACTTGGGAGCCATCATGTAAGACGCTTGATAAATTGGCATAGATGACATCACTGATTTTATAAGGGTTAATTTGCCTCCATGAGTTAGCCATTGACCACCCCATGCAGCTATTTTACCTCTGATTTTTGTAATTACTCCTTCCCACAGATTAACTCTGCTTGTGCCTAGTGTTAGTGGCAGTCCAAGATAGTTGATTTTTTCCCATTTTGTGTATCCATTAAACCCCAAGTTGTTTGCTATGTTTTGAGTTTCTTCCTCCTCTGTGTTCCAACTATAAACTGCACTTTTCGTTTCACTGATTAGAGCTCCAGAGGCTTTACAATATGATTGAAGAGTATTTTTGAATGCAGATCCTATTCTAGATGAAGCTCCACCCAGCATGAGGGAGTCGTCCACGAATAGAGCATGATTTATTGCTTTAAGGTCCTTTGTTATTTTTAAACCTGGGGCTGTTCCAGTTATCATATCAAGCTCTAGCTTTCTGCTCAACGTGTCTGCCATTAAGATGTAGAGGAAAGGAGAAAGGGGACATCCTTGTCTCAACCCCCTCGTGGCTTGGAAGAAATCAGCTGGCCTCCCATTTACCAAAGGTGCAATCCATGGATTACTGGTGCATGCTTCAATCAGATTAGCAAACTCGTGATCAAATCCAAAGGCGATTAGAACTTGATAAAGATAGGACAACTTGACTCTGTCGAAGGCATTAGTCATGTCTAACTTGATCAGCATACCTTTTTCCTTTCTGAGATTGCTGGAGTGCATGACTTCCTGGACTTGGATTACATTGTCCAGGATATGTCTCCCATTGACGAAGCCCCCTTGCGAATCTGATATAAGTTTGCTCAGCAGTGGCTTGATTCTATTTGCAAGAAGTTTTGCTATAATTTTATATGAGGCGTTACACAAAGAGATTGGTCTGAACCTATCAAAGGAGGAGGGGTTTGTCTCTTTCAGAATTAAAGCGAGGAAGGTTGAGTTGGTGCTTCCCCCCATTTTTGCTTTCTTCAAGAATCCTTTAATCATTCTAATTAGATCTGTTTTTATTATATCCCAGCATATCCTGTAGAAGTGAATAGAGAACCCATCTGGCCCAGGGGCTTTGTCTGGATTCATGGACCAAATTATATTGCTAATTTCTTCTTCATTTGTTTGCTTCAATAATGTTGTATTGTCCTCTGAGGTGACCAATGCCGGAATGTTCATCAGGAATTCTTTTTTATCTTCTTCACAGTCCTCATTCTCTTTGCTGAAGAGATGGTGGAAATGTGATACTGCAGCAGATTTAATCTGTTTTATTCCTTTGCAAAGTCTCCCGTCAGATGAAGTGATCTCTGAGATGTGATTCTTGGAGAGCCTAGCTCTACATGGACGGTGAAAGTACGATGTATTCCTATGTCTAGCTTCCAGCCAGAGACTCCAGGACTTTAGTCTCCAATACTCTTCTTCATTTTTGAAGGAGAGGAATGTTTTGCATTGGGTAACTTGCTCCTTTTCTAATTCTGTTTGGTTTATATCAATTGTGTCCATTGCACTTTGCAGAATTTCCAGCTGTTGCACTACCTCGATTCTTGTGTCTTTGGGTGTATTTGTTGGAAGTTTACTCCATTCCTTGAGTGCCCTTTTTGTTGCTTTTAATTTTTGTTCCCATACGTAATTGGGAGAGCCATTAACTGTGGTGTTCCATGCCATTCAGACTGTCTCTTCAAAGCCACTCTTTCCATTCCACAGAGGACTAAATCTGAATGGGATAGGCCCCAAATTCTCTTCCTCCTCAAGCAATAGCTGGATGGGTTTATGATCTGAGGTGAGCTTTGGGAGGATGGCTGATGAAATGAGCTTCCGTTCCGACAACATTGTGCTTTGGACCAAGAACCTGTCCAATCTGGCGGATATATGGTCTTCCCCTGTCCTGTTATTTGTCCAGGTGTAGAGCCCTTTTTTTGGTTTAAAGTCCAATAGATCCCATTGTTGTATCATGTCTTCTACTACCTGGAGCATCTGATCTTTGCTATTCCTGCCCCCTCTCTTTTATTTTTCGTTCATTACTATATTTAGATCTCCAGCTATGACTATATTGTTTGGAGAATTCAGTTGCAAAAACTCATTTAATGTTTTCCAACAGTCTTTCTTTTCAGAATACAATACCGGAACATATAAATTGAATAGTGCAATGATTAACTTACTTGATATGTGCTTCAGCTCAGTGAAACACCAGTGTTGTGTGTTGTGTGAATTGAAGAGCCTGAAATGGTCTTCCTTCCACAGGGTTGCTATTCCACTCGAGGAACCTCTTGCGCTTATTGCTTTCCCTATGTTCTTCTGCCATTTCTTTTTGCTGATCTCAAGAAGGGCTTCCCCTTCAATTTTAGTCTCTTGGAGCATTAGGATTTCTGCAGGTTCCGTTTTCATAAGATCTTTGACCGCTTCTATTTTCATAGGATTCCCGAGCCCTCTGCAATTCCAAGAGACTATTCTCATTACTTACTGTTCGGGGAAGTTTGGCCTCCTCCTTTGGGCGGCCTTGTCCTTGTGTTTCTGCTGATTGACATTTCTATGGTGGGTTGACTTCCTTGAGTCTTTTTTCTTTCCGCTTCTTCCTCCCTCACTTCTCTGCCAGACTTTCTGCCGGCTCTTTTGGCCGGCCTTTCTATGATCTCATCCTTCGAGGAGCTAGGAGAATCATACACTTTCTTTCTTGCTACATCGGCATATGAGGGAGAGGGAGCTACTTCGGGGGTGAGCCCTTGCTCCTCTCCACCTTTCTGATTAGGGGGGGATTTTGATTGATTGCTGTTGTTCCTAATTGCTTCTGGAGTTTCTATGCCCTTACTGGAATCTTCATTTTGGTCTCCTGATTCCGGGGTAGGGATGTTGTTCTTGTTTGCTTCCGGGTTTTCTATGGCCTTGCTGGATTTTGCATTTTGATCTCTTGAGTTCGTTATGGGGATGGAGGTCCCATATTTTTGTTCTTGCCCCTTTGGGTCAGGGTTATTACCTTTTGGAATTCTTTTGGTTTTGGGTTTTGCTGTCCCTGCTTTCTGCACTGTGGTCCATTGTTCTGCTTTCACATTCTCGCTCTCCTCAACTTCCTTTTTTTTACAGTGTCTGGCGAAGTGACCATAGCCATGGCAGTGTCGGCATTTGAAGGGTAGCTGCTCGTAATCAAGCTCCTGGATGTGCGACCATTCAGCTGCTGTCAGTTTGATTGCCTTTGGTAACCCTACCTCCAGATCAACCTCCACACAGATCCGTGCGCAGGAGAATTGATCTTTTCGAACAACTTGATCGATATACCTTCCAAGCGAGTTGCCGATAGCCTGAAGAGATTTTTGGTTCCAGCAATGGAGAGGGAGATGAGGTAGACGGACCCAGACTGGAACATCAGACGGAACATCCTGGGTTGGGTCAAAGTCAGGGGTCCACTTGTTCAAATATAATCCCTGAGGCCCCATGAAGTAAGGGCCGTTTCTGAAAATGAGGTTTTTGTCGTCCGAGCTTTCAAACACGAACACAAAGAATCTTTTTCCAAAAAAATGGCTCTTAATTCCTTCAGAAACTAGCGGTGTCCAGTTTCTCTGCACCCAAGCTTCAACGGATTTGGGAGAGGGCCAGAGCTCGGTAAATTGCCCAATGAGCCCTCTATTTGCAAGATTGACTGCGGATTTGCAAGTCTCTGCTATTGGCAGTTCAACTGTTGGGATGCTATCCAGCTTTTTAACAAACTTCTGCTGAGCTTCAGAGATTGGTCTTTTGTTAGAACCTGCGCTGAGGTTCCTGAAGGCAAGCAGTTCAGGCAAGGGAGGGCCAGGATCGGCTCCCCTGCCGGCCTCCATTGGAGCTGAAACCAGAGAGCAAGAGCGATGGCGGCGAAGACGGCACAGCTAGGTCACGCAGCGGAGCTAAGTTCTTCTTCCTTCATAAATACAGGATACAATCCTTAGCCATCGAGTGTGAAATGAAAATAAAAATCCAACAACATAAGGAAGTCAAATCTTGGAAACCCTAGGGTTGAAATAAATCCAACCTCTGAATCATAGGAGAAAGGAACCAAGAGTGTAGGGATTGGCAGAGACTTGGACGCCTCCATCGGCAATATTTCTAAAGTTGAACTTCGACAGAGCCTCGAAGGGCAACTCGGGTCCTGCTGGTGAGGGAGGGGAAATCCAAGACAACACTGGAAAAATCCTCAAAATTTACTACTCAAGTCTAGGCACAACAAAAAACAATGCAATGGAATTTACGGCTTTGGAACAAGGGCTAGACCTGTTGATCAGAGCTAATTTCCATAATTTCATAGTAGAGGGGGATTCCACTTTAGTAATTAGGAAATCCATAAGGCTATAGTGTGGCTCTAACTTGGGGGAGGTGACAAAGCACTAGCGCTTGAGCCAGATCATACAGAGGATCCATGAACACTTGGCTCACATACGAAACCTTGAGTTTCACTTTGTTCGACGATCTTCCAACAAAATAGTGGACAGGCTGGTGAATGAAGGAGCAAAGGAGTTGGCAGGACAAGGAATCTATGAATTAGAGGAGGTCAGATCAAGCCAACTCAAGGATGATTGTACCAGCATAACCGAGATGGACATAAAAGAGTGTGATCGGATGTGGACAGACATCGGAGAGCAGGGTACGCACCCTGGGGAGACCAAACCCCAAGAAGTGTTTAATGATTATTGGGAATTGAACGACCTAATCAGCTCATAACCAATGCAAGGGATGGTCGTAACAGAAAAGTGGCATTGGATCTATCCAGAAATGCAGTATGTAGAGATTAAGGGAAGGTGAGGTGGCAGCAGAGGAGGGTACACTCTTGAGTATGAATATCCCTATTTCCAAGAACAATAGTGATTATAATCCAAGGAGTAGAAACTCATAGTTAATCCCCATGTCATATCGCGTAATAATGAACATATCTTGCATGAATCAGACTTAGGGGAGGATGCAGTGTGCATGAATGAACTTGTGCAAGTTATCACACCCTTATATGACAATAATGGCTGTAATAAGCAAGTTGCAGCATAGTGGGGATTTTGGGCTTTGGGCATAGAATGATATTTATTACCCCTCTTCCTGGCTTCTCATAGATAACATTTTTTGATTCCTCAAAAAATAGACTATCTTTTTTTGTTGAGAGGAACAGTGATCCACCGGAGTGTGGAACGAGGTAGGAAGGTTTATCACAGGGGACATCCTCGTGGCGGATAGTCATCAACCACCCCTTGTAAGAGAACAAGAATGGAGATTATGGCACCAGAGGTGGCACAAGATTACGCGGACCCTGTCCCGAAAGAGGGAAAGGCCATTTCTGGAAGTGAAATAATAATAAGTCCGACAGTTAAGAGCGAACAAATTGGATGGTCGTGTGGCAGAGGAGGTTGACTGGGTGTCAGAAACAAGCATCACTCGGACCCGAGAAACCCTGTATCATAAAATAATGGACACTGTGTGGCATATAAAAATGTTGATGGGGGGAATCATTGCAGAAACTGGCTCTCAGGGAGATCATCTGAGGCAGTTTGAGATCCTTCAGTGGTGAGTAGAGAGGTTGGAGATCAACCTGCACACTTTGGTCAACATTGAATTTCATCAGAATGACCAAATTGATTCTCTAGCGAAAAAAAAATGACACTTTCATGCACTATGTCCATCACTTGGGAATTCTACCTGGCAATGGGGAGGACGAACTGGCTATGGTTCACCACGTGTGTTTGCGTAGCAAGAGAGGAGAACCATCACACTGGTCGACGACCAGGAGCCTCCAAAGCAAGTGTACCCTCTACGGGTGGCGACCTTGTTAACTAATCTAAATCTATCTGCCTTTTTTATGTTGTTATGTTTTTTGGTATGGTTGTTTGAAGTATTATATAGTCACGTTATGTTTAGTTCTTTTAAGCCTCAGAAGTATGTTAGGGTTGAGCAGCTGGGCTAACATAAAATAGTTAGAAGAAGTCATGGAAAAATTTGGATCTACCCTTTTGGATGAAAATTTTGTAAAAGTTGGGCTAGAAAGAAATTTTTTTGTAATGTAATATCCAGGAAGCTGATGAGAATATGGTTGCATTGCAGCTGGTATGGTTTCTAGACTAGCAGACCAACTGCAAAAAAAACAATGTATGTAAATTTTATTTTATTTTATTTTATTTTTTTATTTTTATTTTATTTTTTATTTTTTTATTTTTTTATTTTTATTTTTATTTTATTTTATTTATTTATTTATTTATTATTATTATTATTATTTTATTTTATTTTATTTTATTTTATTTTTTCTGAATGATGAACAGAAGTTCTGTTGCTTATTTACAAAAAAAAAAGACAAGTTTTCCTATGTTTAGGTATATTACCTCATAACCTAGATTAAAAGGGAGAAAATTATGTTGATCAATAAT